>JARKIC010000383.1:0-289015 GCA_029378375.1 Mycena olivaceomarginata
GCGGATTAGGGAAAGGGAAAGGGCGACGACGGCTTACGACGTCGCGCCGCCCCCGATCCAGGAGGTCGATGCGGGGCGGGTGGTCCTCAGCGCGGCGCAGGAGCGGCTGCCGCCGCAGTATGAGGCGATCACTGGTCATGGGGGCCCCCCAGCTCGGAGGCGGAGTTTCTTTCGCCTCCAGGCAACGGCAAAGGGGGGCGGACGTTTACTGTTGGGTAATGCAGTCAGTCTATGTGCTGAACCTACTCTAGTTAGATAGACCTCGCCACCGCCGCAGACACGCAGACACGCAACCACTCGCACCGTCGGTCCACATTCGTTCACCATCTCTTGTACTTGCATGTACCAGGTCTATTTAATCAGGCTACATCACACGCAACCTCTGCAGGTTTCAGTCTTCGGCACAATACGCGAGAAAGTTTAACTGAGCACAGGATGTATTTCTCAGTTTAGTTCAGGCCAGCTTCAATCTACAGCGGCGGCAAGTTTCTTTCCGATATTTCAACAACTCGACACCAACCGCATGGTGATAGATGAAAAGGGACGTGTAGGGTCATGCCCGTCTTCTCGACCTCCATCGACCCAGGTACTATCCCTCCCACCTCCACAGTTCTTGCGGGGACCCCGTCACACCTGAGCGATTGCTCGCGATCCCTCTTCAATTCTCGGTTGGTCTGTGTCATGCCTTGTGTATTTTGTGAGTACTTACAAGTATTGGGATTTCCGGGGCGGGCTTCTAAGTTCTAATTTCTAACTGGCAGTGTCAACCACTGGCAGTGAGCTTGTATTATTTCGGGAGGGCTGAGGCCGGGAAGGCACGGGCATTCCAGGTAGCCATAGACAGAGCCGACATCTGGAAAAAGGCCGGTGCGGTCCACCGTGTAGAGAGCTGTACCAAAACAACCGAAAGTTGAACCGACGTCGGATGTCGGCCCTGCTGTCTCATCATTCAGTCACGATCACTGATCAGCGCTCAGCGCTCGGCGATCGGGGAAGCGGCGGGGAGAAAAGGCCGTCGATCGACTCGCCGCGGGGGTCGAAAAAAATGTAGGTTGAACTTGAACTTCCAAGTTACCTCCACCCAACCTAGGTCTAGCCTTCTCAGTACCTGGCAAATCCAATTCAACAAGCGCCGAGCATTTGCCTCTCTCGGATTTTTCTGGGCGGCGCTGGCGTTATGAGGCTTCAGATAAGTATTCAGGACATCTTGCCAAAATCCTGGCGATCCCACGACCCGACAGCGCGCCTGAAGGCGCCTGACTTTTTTAAATGCATCATCTGATGTTTACATAAGATATTTACGTGTTGTCGGCTTCTCAGCCACAATAAACAGCTCGCTCCGGCTGGGCGGTTTCCCCCCCCCTGCCCCCGCCCTCTGTCAACGATGTCGTCCACGCCTACGGACCTTGAGAAAGAGAAATCGGAAGTGGATTACAGAGAGGTTGGAAGATTACCCTAACCACCTCCCTCCCCGATCTTGACCTGTTTTGTAGGACTCGGAGTCGCAAACGAACTCTTATGTATACGACGAGGCTGCGGAAAAGGCCCTCCTCCGCAAACAGGACATCCGGATCATACCCTTGTCGGCCGCGATCTACCTGCTAGCTTATCTGGATAGGTCCAATATCGGTGAGCGGCATCCTTCGATCCCCGAAATCGAATCGGTGTTTGAGGTAGGTATATCCTAGGGAACGCCAAAATTTTGAACTCAGAGACACACAGACCTGCTCTCGGAAACTCATATGACGGCGTTTCAATATACGTAGGTGGACCTTGCGTTCTGAAGTGCAGTTGGCCCACGCTTGATCCTAGGATTGCTCTGATGGTTTTTCTGATCGCCTACGCCTCTCTTCGAGGTCCCGTCAAACTATTTGCTCAAGAGACTGAGTCCGAGCGTAAGAGGCTCCGTCGGATTCTGGCTCTGAAGCTAAACGTTCGTATTGACCTTCAGCGCTGGATTGCCTTCCTGATGTTAGCTTGGGGGGCTTTGACGATGGGGCTTGGTGGTACACACACGTATGCCGAGCTCACTGTTATACGTTTTCTGCTTGGTGTCTTTGAAGCCGGTGAGTCGATGGGTTCATGAAGAAGCCTGGATTAACCTTGGAGATACTGTAGGATTATTTCCCGGTTTGGTCTATTTCTTAACGTTCTGGTACCGGTGCGTCAACACAGTGCTACTCTTACCGTCTTGGAGCTTATCCCCGTTCAGGACGGAGGAGCGTTCGATGCGAGTGGCATTCATCCTTGCCTCCGCAACCTTGGCCGGGGCATTCGGCGGCGCAATTGCTTTCGGTGTAGGACATATGAATCAAACCAGCGGTTTATCTGCTTGGCGCTGGCTTTTCATTCTGGGTATGTATTCATTTTTTCTTGAAGATGGAAGATACTGACGAGCCTGCCCATATTTCAGAGGGTCTCCCTTCGTGCTTGTCTTCTGTCCTCATTTTCTTCATCCTCCCGGACTATCCAGAGACTGCACACTGGTTGACGGAGGACGAAAAGAAACTGGCAGCATACCGACTCAAAGACCAAGGCTCCAAGGGCAGTAGCAAACCGATGAAATGGGGGGAGGCGAAGGAGACTCTGACCGACTGGCGGTTGTACGCCCACTACGGCCGTGTGTCCCAAATTTTCGTTCATATATCCGAACTTGGCAATGTTCATTGCCAATTCAGATCTACTTTGGAGTCATCTCCCCCATTTTCGAGCTTGTCATTGTTCACAGCCGTCGATCGTTTGCTGATTAGGCTGCAAATCGCTCAAGGCTAATCTCATGACAGTGCCGCCGTACGCAGTGGCTTATGTTGTCACTGTCGCTACCTCCTAAGGTCGGCCGATCGGTATAATGCGTGAGTTTTTATTTCAGGAAGCTAATGAATGATATTGACGTGCTGTCGCAGTCGCGGGCTTCATGCTGGCATTGCCTGTATCGTCGGAGCGGCGGGTTTCATGGCGTCGGCCCTTCTCCCTGCGGATGCTTATGCGGTAAATAGTTTCCTGTCCCAACCTTCCTTTTATAAACATGCGTTAACACGAGCCCTTGCCCAGCACCGGTACGGCTGCCTCATAGTCGGCGCCGCCGTTTCCTTCGCCGCTATCCCTCCCCTTCTCGGCTGGATCACTTCCAACGTCTTCACAACCTCTGCTGCAGGTTTTGTCATCGCGCTGAACATCTCCTTCGGCGCTCCGGGGCAGATTGTCGGGGTCTGGATCTACAAGGCCCCCGAGGCAACGAAAGGCTACCCCACGGGCCACTGGACCAACTTCGCTCTGTTGCTGTTCTCCGCCGCCGGCTGTTTTGCCCTGACGGTTTATTATCGGAGACTGAACCGTGTGTTGGTGAGGCAGGGAGGGGAGCAGCGGTTGTATAGGTATTGAATGGGTGTTGATGATCATGACTGCCTATGTAACCCCAGATTTAAAACGATTTCTTTCATGAAATAGCTTGAGCTCTGATTCCGGAGATGCAATCCTCAATACAGTCTTTATTTTCCGGCAGGGCTATCGCTAGCTTGCCAAAGGTGCAGAAAGGGCCGCAGTGCAGGTTGTTTGTTGTTGTTAGTAAACTGTTGAATCCCTGGATCCGCAAAATAAAACGGTGATAAAGAACCTCAATCAAGCTTCTTAGCTAACCATGGCATTCTGAGTTGGAACTCTCCTTCCAACTCAACTCAATATTTTTACGTCTTCTGTTAACGCTCGATGAGGAGCTTGACAGCAGGACTTCAGTACTCAGGAATCACAACTTTGCCCACCGACGCTCTCCCTCCACGTCAATGATTTCGATGCTGTCTATATAATGAGACACTCCGACTAGCCATTTCTGGCAACTGTAACTGCGAGGTTTCTAACTGATAACTTACGGTTCAACAACAGGTATGGATATCATCTTTCGATCGAGAATCTAGGGAATTTGAGACGAGTTAATCTATTTCGGGGTTTTAGCTCGTAATCATGCAGCGTTTCAGACGAAAGGAATTATGACTGTGGCGAGAATCCCGGCGCCGTATTTAACCACTTCTTTCAACTTTATCCGTTTGGAAAAAAAAATATCAATGGCGAATTGAACCCGTACTAAGAGGTTTGAGCCATTCTACCTACCAAATATGGAAACTTATTTACGGTCCAACAATCCCAGTCGTCCTGATTTTTTCAACGCTTGAACGCTTTCTTTCAATCTACATCCCATGGTATCCCAATAATCACAATCCTTCTCTGTATTTGTTGGCCTGGGAAGAATATTGGACATCTCATCCAGAATTTGGGCAATGGATTCGAAGGCTTGCATCCTTTCCTGCCACATGGAGTCAAACCCGGATGAACGACAAACTTCGATTTCCTGTCTGGCAGCTGTTGTCGCATGGGCGAGAGATTTGTGGAGAGGCTCTGAGAACATTGCATCGAATTTGGTGGTCGTCGGAGAAAACTCCATTCGCCACTGATGCTCATCGTAGCCATGTCCGCAGCGTAACAGAACGCAAATGCTGCAGTCCAACCACATCAAGGCTTCTCTGAAGCTTCCTGATGCTGTGAAATCACGTTATCCCAGAAATTGGCCAGCGCAGCCAATGTCAGCCCAAAATGCGTGCTCGTCGGCACTCTTGGGTGTATATCCGTCCTAGGCTGAGCCCACAGATATTCGCGAGAGCAGAGCTGTATGTTTCGGCCACATTGTGGGTCCATGTTTTCAAGGAAAAAAAATATGTTGATCCAGGAGCAAAGCTCTTTACGAAGGTCGGAATGAAAACCGATGGTGCTGGACAGGTTGTTTCCCAGAGTGATATACTCCTGCACTGAAATCGCCGGCTCAAGGGGATTTAATAGAGTCTCAGTTAAAATCTTCCTCGACTGGATGACACGATGAGTTATGGAAGACCATACATGCGCATTTTGAAGGATTGGCCGTAACTCCTCGTCCTGGAAAACGTCAGCTCGTAGTAAGCTGCGGACGACATGTATAGAAACATGTTCATGCTCGGAAAGCGCCCGTAGAATAGGTTTGATGCTCTCTTTGCTGGGCGGCTCATCGTAATAGTTTCAGCGCCTGCAAAAGAGCATCGAACCCGTCCATAGTGTCGCCATCCCATTGCGCATAGTTCGTCATCGAGATATCCATATCTCTCAGCGCGCTGTGAACCCAAGCAGCGTGATGCCGAAGGCCATGGTGCGGGGGTTCTCCGAAGTGATTAATTGTCCACCGACACGCGGCTAGCACGGGAATAAACCATCCTGCAGTGCGGGGAACGGAAGCCGCAAAAATTGTATATTATGATCGGCGTTCTTCCTCAGAATCGTACCACAGGTTAAAACGGCATCCTTGCCGGCGGATGATGTGTATGACCTGGGCTGCAAGATACACGGAGATTTGCCCAGTTTCAAGACTCAGCGCGAGTGTTCTTAATACGGTTTGCAATAACCTATCGGCGAATTGACTGTGGTCATTAGACCTGGTTATACATTCAGCTAGATAGCACCTCACCTTTTGTCGATCCAAACCGCATCACGGCTGTTGGGAATCCTCCGAGACAAGAAGGTGTTGACGAGGAAAAGATAATCCGCAAAGCTAGAAGGCTCAGACAAGGGTTGACATCTGGTTGTCGAATTCGCGCACAAGGAAGTATTCGAATTGTCCGCGGGATAACTCCTCATTTCTATGAGGAAGGAGGGATGGGATGACGTGTAACGCCCACTCGAGAGCCAATGGTTTCCGATCTACGGAGCCAAGAAGAGAGCTCAGACTGCGGAGAGGCGCGCGTAGCACGTCAATAATTTGTTGCAGGTCCGTGCCGAGATTGGAAAAGTCGGTAAAGCTTGGGATTGGGTCCGAAATCGAGGTGATGCAGCGCAAGGTGCCATAAGCACGTCCGAGCTGAATGGCACGTATGTATGCCCCGTCTCGGACGCCATGAAGGACTACCGCACCATCTTCAAAAGAATGATCAAAGCAGCCCAGGAACTGGTCGCGCACTCTAATCATTTGGTGTGCAACGTCCATCGTGCTTGGCCATTGCAAGTCGGCAAGCGAGATCGGCAGCTAGCGTTACCGTATTGGGATCGGTTGAGGTCTCAAGCACCCATGATACGGCGGGTACTTCAAGGGACGGTTCAAAAGCGAACAATCAAAGATTGGATCAGGTTCCAACGACTGCGTCGATTGCACTTACGCGTCGAGAAACGTGGAAGGAGGTCGAGGGAACCACGAATATGACGGGAGCAAATCGAATGGATGTGGGATACCAAGATGCAGAGAGAGCTGGTGGCCACTACGGATGCAGCCTTTAATTCCTCCGCAGAGGTGATGGAACGAGCAGAGGTATGAGGGGTGCCAGAGGGGTTTGGAACGGAGAATCTGGAAAGACTACGGCAGAGGCGAGGAGGAGGATATATGCTAGTGTTCCCAATGAAGTCAATCCCAGCACAATGAGTGCGAGGACAAGGTTTATCCTCCACAGGAAAACGGAGAGACCGGAAGCAAACAGAAACAATCCAAATTGGAGTAGCAGGGGAAAAATCTGCATGATTGTGTCGAACTTCCATTTGCGCAGGCCATCCAGTTTCCGCTGGCGCTCGAGCCCACGCGTCTCGACGGTTCCCCTTTCCCCCGCCGCCGAATAATACATCAGCCATTGTTTCCCGAGGACGGCGAGGAGAGCAGCGAGAAGTGTTGAGCCTAAGCTAACGAAGAGCAGGCTTTGTGCAACCAATATGAGCAGCGAGGGATTGGATGGCTGAGAGGAGCCCGAGTCAGACGACTGAAATGCAGGCTGAATCTGGATGATGAACGCAGAATCGACTGCGGAAAAAAGACCGGCCTGCGGGTAAGAAATTAATACACCTGTAACACTATGAATGCAGAAACAAAACACACAAATATGAGAGAGGTGTCCAGATCCGTGCTATATCTTTGAAGCAGCTCCTTGTCATGCTCATCTGCCAAGGTCTTGTAAGCGCTCCAAAATGCACTCTTCTTGTCGGTGGTGGGCAGTGGCTTCGGCTTGAGCCCTTCGACAGTTTGACGAAGCCTGCAGTGGGTTGGAAGTAACTTAAGTAAGGGAGCATTTGAGGCGGATCCAATAGGTTTACCTCTCCGCTTGGTGCTCCTGTTGCTTCACGAGATTGGAAAAACATGATTGCAGCGTACTGATAAGCCTGGGATCATGCTTGCGATAATGAATGAAGTATATTGAACCGATTACTCCTACCTGTCATCGTTGGTTCGTCTATGTCGGCGACCGCTGGAATCCACATTGGAGGTCATGGTGGAGGGTGGAAGTAGGTCAGGCGGTGTACACCGTCGGGAAAGTACCCGTCCGTGACAGTGACAGTGGCGCTGGCCATGCCATTCTATTTCCGCATACGAAGTGTCGTTCATTTGGCAACGAGTACGCTGTCAGTTTCGTTCACTTTGCACATTTATTATTGCATCACACTTTTCATGTGTGCAACACTTTTTCGGTCGGCAGCCGAGCCTGCCGAGCAAGTGCAAAGCAAGTGGTTTTGTTTGCCTCAAGTTTGCCCAAGTTTGCCTGCATCATTCAGCGCATTTGCTAACTCCCAAAGTTCGCTGCTGTACTTATTCTATATTCTGTCCGGCTCATTGAAGCTGCTGATCACCAGAAACACACTTTTATACTTGAGTGCATCAGTTTCTGAGACTTCAAAGTTCATTGACCAACAAATATTCAACGCCATCACGTGACTGCATCCCTGGTCGACACGTCCTCGCGTCACGTCGGATTTCAGATGCAAATCTGCACGGACATGGTACCACTGTCTCTGTTCTGGAATCTTATGGCAAACAAAGGAATATTGTTGATGTCAAAACAGTGTCCAGTGATACTGTCGAATACTCGAATACTGTAGCATTTTATTCAGTTCGTACCGGCCTGTGACCTGTGACCCCAAAGTACGAAAGTCAGTTTTCGTACTTGGCCTCGGGAAACCGTGACATCCTCAAAATTTCGTACTTTTGTCGGAAAGTGTCAGGAAAATTCTAAATATTATGTACAAGAGTGAATACACTGTAAAAAGACTTTGAATTGTCGAAACCGCTGAAATCGTTCTTGATTTGAACACCCGAACATCAACGTCCCTGGTGTTCTCTTACCTGAGGCAGACGGGCAAGAATACAGCCAAGAAATAGCAGGGTGTAAAGTTTTTCGTATTTGAATGAGAGTTGTGTAGCCATTTGGTCAGAATCCAGAGACGGTGAGACGGTGTCGAGCACCAGGAGGAATGGTGCAGCCGTGCGATCACCGCATTTTCCGCTGTCAACAATGGCAGCTCGTGTGAACGCCACGGCGCACACAAACCGTGAAAGCCAAAATTTCGATTTTTGGGCGATTTTTCAGCCATTTCGTGACATCCTGGCGATTTTCGTACTCGACCTCAGTGACCCGTGACATGTACGAAAATTTTCGTACTTTTGAAGCCCTGTGACGCGTGACGTACGAACTGAATAAAATGCTACAGTAACCATGAAGGAAAGGCACTTAGCAGGGTGAGAGAAAGAACAGGACACAGGCTCACAAAAGTCATGCAATTGGCTCTGCTAACTTGTGGTATGCCGTTTGGCCATTCACCAGATGATAGATATGATGGTGAGTTTGTCCACATTCGGTTCTGGGCCGAGTTCCTTCAATGACATCGGTAACCTGGCCCGACCGTCCGAGGCCTTACCCGACGGCTACCAGAATGGGCTGGAATGGGCCAGCCCGAAAGTGTTGCGCTGCCAAAAAAAAGTGTGGTGCCATAATTAATGTGCAAAGTGAGTGTCATAGAGATCGGCGGCAGCCATCCATATTTTCACACTTTGGCCGACATGCTACACCGCATTTGCAAGAATTAGAGGGACGGCCAGCCCAGAAAAGAGGCGAACCCTTACATGTAGTCTAGCTGCCTCCAACCAAACGTCCTCGCTCTTTGAGCACTGCTCGCAGCTGGCCTTGATGATTTTCCTAGCAGCAACCATTCTGCCCACATATTCCTCTAAGCAAGCAGCGGCGATCCACCCCGGAGAGTGTATCGGATTCGACTTGACGAGAGAGTCGAACAGCATGCGAGCACGTTTGATGTTACCAATTTCTGCACGGATTTGAGAACACTGTTCAGCTATGTGAGGTAGCCTTTCGGATCCACAGAAGTGCTCGTGCCCGAGATAGCTGTCTCGGAAATCTGGAACGGCGTCTTTAACGAGAGGAATATGAAGAAGAGTGAGCAAAAATACCTGATCAAGCTTGAGAGACAAAAATTTGTCGCGAGCTTGTCCAATTTCGACAAAGTTGGTGAGTGTACCCGAGTCAGTAGGGGTTTCAAAGCCACCGTTCTTCGAGAACAAGTTATTTCAAATAGGACATCGGATTGACATCGGAAGCGCATGCGGCAGCACGCACCTGTTGTTGTCGGTCATCCAGAGAATTCTCATATTCACTCTTGGACCAATCGCCGACAAGAATACTATCGGGGACCGCAAATGACCGCTCCATTTTTCACCTTTCTTACGAGTTAAATTGGCGACTTCGGGAAGAGTCTCCCATTCCTCGTCAGTCCCAGCGCTTAGTCCCTCGCTGCCATTTTAACTGTACAGAAATCCCTTCCAAAATTAATACAAGAAATGACCTTCCCCCGCCTAAATCTACCTTGCGCGCCCGTTGCTTATCCCTGTACGCGCGTGTTATTCAAAAGCAATACCAGTACGCCAGTGCCCGCCGGGATTCCAGGATTCGCCACCAAGAGTGATGCCCTACGGATGCCCTACGGAAAGTCGAGCACCTGGTGACTGATATGGTATGACTTTGCGTGACGTCGTCGGGGAGCCTGAATTCGACGCATGCTTTCCCCCCGACAAGCCGTTCAGTTTCCACTGGCAGACTTTCGCCAGCGCCTCAGTCAGGCTATCAATAAAGTGGGGTACTCGAGGTATAGCAAATGGTGGCCACCCGCACCTGCACCCGCGCCCAATCGTCACATTTAGCAGACCATGCCGTCTCTCGACAGAATTCACGCTCTGTCCTTGCCCCTTTCTTTTTTCAACGGTCAAAATAATGCATAAATGAATTCACACTAAGAAGGGAACTGATGCACACCGAACCGCAGTGCAATACTTCGTCGCCTTCGGAATGTGTCCGCAAGGACAATATTTTTCGTAACACACATAAATAAGTTAAAATAACGGCAAGGTTCAGACAAGAAAGGATGGCATTGAGTGGGAGCCGAACATTATGTACTGGGGAATAGATTAGAATCGTATAATTGTACGCATGAGGAAGAGATGAGACAGAATATGAAGCGACCAAAATGAAAAAAAGGAGAACAAAGTCGAATCCAGGTCCCCTTAGACTTGTCTCCAACTTCAGCATGTCCTCTGGAGGCATACCGGAGCCTGTCATAGAACCGTTGTAGGATGGCATCGTCTCTGCGAAGTCGTGGTACCCCAGCGGCGTAGGCAGGTAGCCAAGCGAGTTCGGCTAACTGGGGGAGAGCGCCTCGTGGCGCGTCGGCTCGGGATAAGGCTGGTATTGTCAGTATTTCATTGTACCGAATGCGCACACAGTGAGAGGTTTGGTGATTTTGCTTCTCGGGGTTCCTACGATTCGTTTCCTGAGTATGTTGATCAAGTATTCACCTGCTTGTGGGGGCATCTTTTTCGAACTTGAGAAGGCAGGGACATGTATTACACATGCACGCGGCCATGCGGGTTATCGATTCGTCCCCTGGGCAGCCATGCGGATTGCTGCTGGCGAAGTTCAACGTCCGCGCATGGGGGAGAGTGGGGAGGTGCGAGAATTAGAATCGACCGAAGCAGCGAAAGGGCACTTTATCAGAGATCAGACACATCAAACAATCAACCGGATTTCTTGTTCAAACTCTTACTAGCCAAGTTCGACAACAGGACTTAATCCACACTACACCCAAAAAAAACTCGAATCGCCTCGATGCGCACAGCGGGAACTGGAAGGGCGCCCTGGTGCCGGTGATAACCCTGATAATATGCGGTGGAGTGCTGGGTAGATAGCTTTCGGATAACGCCCAAATCGGTAAGCGGGGGCAGATTCTGTACAATTAGTGAGCCAATATGTCAGGAGAAAGTATCACCACTTACCTGCGCAGAATGTTCCTTGCCATCGAGGAATGGTACGGGCTCAAAGGGCCTCCCGCTGCCGTTTCCGCATTAAAGATTGTGAACCTGTATAACACGTTATTAAGAAAGGCTACCTAGAAGGCTTGGAACCACGGACCTTGGCAGCGAGGATCTGGGTCTTGACGCTATGCTCCTTCATGCCCTTGATCTCGTCCTTCATGTCCCTGATCTCCAGTTCGACGTCTCTGAGGCCATCCTTAAGCTCCTTGAGACTATCCTTGAGGGCCTCTTCGAGACTATCCTTGAGGGCCTCCTTGAGACTATCCTTGACGGCCTCCTTGACAGCATCGGCAAACCAGGCAGGCGCAGCGTCTAACGGGAGATGAAGACGTGCCTCGAAAGTGAAAAACTAACCAAACACACCTACGCCGCAGTAAGCCGCCATTAAAGAGTGTTGATAGGCTAGGGAAGCAGCCACATGCGATACATCGGTGATTCTCCCGCTGCCTGACGGTGTTCTGTTATAGAGTGCACATATGGACGATTCGTAGTCCACACACCAAAGGCAATATCGACATTCTTGACATATTGCTGAGCGGCACGAACATCTCGGGCGGTAGGAGGGTCCTGAGGGGCATCGGGAAGGTTTACGATGTTGTTAGGGGCAGGAAGCTGAACAGGCATGACGGTTGTTGTCAAAGACAAACGAACCATGACAGTGTTACGTCACAAACACGCGAGCGCATCACGCAACGTTCTCTTCATGTCTTTGCGATTCTGAACACTCTGGCGCATCTAGCGGACACAGTGACGGACGGATACGGAGAGTCGGGCTTGCTACCACTGGGGTGTTAACGGAGTCCTGAGTGTCGTCGCGTCCCTTTATTTTGTGTGGTTTCGGCTACGGCGCGGACCTGACGCCGCGCAGACAGTGCTCCAGCGTCGCGCAGTGCGCAACCCAGGTCGCCTACGGCCACCCCTGCGAGAAAGAGGAGCACGCGCTGTGTCACGCTTCCCATCCCCCAACGTGCGCATCTCACTCCACTCAGACAGCGTATAGGACTGTTGTCGGCCACGATTAGCAGCCTGGCGACGATGGATACGGCCTGACGCGGCCTCAAACGCACCACAATACGCACCGTGTTTCGTGCCTCGATGGGGCACGACCGGACGCCCGTATACCCGCACGACCAGGTCGCAAGCGGGGCGGGTCTACCTCCACGCATTCGTCTGCGTCTTCGCCTTCGCCGCAGGCCCCATCTCGACGACACTGCCGTATTCCTTGTACGAAGCTCCTTGCCAACCTCCTCCCACTTCTGCTACATGTTCTCGTTGCGCACAGTGTCTTCCCTGCGGCGCGCGTATTGCACGGCGGCGTGGCTTCTCCGCGCTTCACTCTTCCCCGCGTCGGTATACGCACTGCGCTTGGGTCTTTGACGCCCCGCCGCACTCCTGCACCTGCGTGCGCCGCTCAAGTCCACCTGCGCGTCTGCATGCTTGGCGGCGGGCGTCCGCGCGCCCCGACACCGCCCTCTTCCTGCCCGCCCTTCCGATCCATGTCCCACCTTTCATTTCGCGGTGCGGCGTACTTCCGTGCCGACGGGAATCATGTATTTTGTGCGCCGATGACGGACTGCGCGGGCATGGTGACGGTCTCCGACAGTGAGGAGTGGCGGAGAGGGGTGCCGGGGGAGCGTGGGGCTGGAGACGGAGGTGAGGTGGATGTATGTACGGGTGCGGGTGTACATGTCATGGTATGAAAGGACTGCACGAGAACGGAGGATGGGGGAAGAGATGGAATAAGGAGGACGCGGCCCCCCCGCCGTGCGGGCGATCTGCGAGGGGGTGGGATGATGTGATTGCGAGACACCCCGCGCGCGGAGAGTCACTGTCCGGGCGGCTTTTCCATTCCTCCCTTTATAGAAGGTCCATATACTTGCACACTCCTCGTTTGTGGCCCCTAACTGACGCAATTGCTAGTGCTCGTTCGAGCCCGGGAGCTTGGTCGAGGAGGCACCCTCGCCACCCGCATGCGGCCCGGCTACTCGCAGACAGTACCTGTCCTTAATGTTTTGGAGAATATGCGTACTCTTTCAGTAAGCGGGCGTCCGCACACCGCCTTCTCTCCGATCGCCTCCGATGCGTCCCACTCTGCGCGAACGCGATCCTCCCCATTCAGCGGAATGACCACCGGGAGCCTTATCCTCCCCTGCGGACCGCAGGGCGTTCCTACCCTCATTCGTCGAGGAAGGGTCGGGAGGCTCGATTTCCTTTTGGGGATATCCCCCAAAGTGCGAAATTCGGAATCCACGTTTACTCTCCGGCGCAACGAGCTGTCCACGGTCGCGGGTTGCGAGCTGAGTCTCTGCGCCGGCCGCCTTCGCCTGGTGGGATCCTCTTCCCTTCCGCGCCATCGGCGAAGCTTGCGCTGGGTTTCCCCCACTTGCCCACCTCGTGCTCCAATTTCACTTTGGCGGGCTCCCCTCTGTGAGGCGTCGCGAGCATGTATCCGGCGCGCCTGAGACTTTTGTCCCCCGTCTGTGTATCGATGATATGTGGACTGGTGGGATGCTCGCGAGACGAGGCGGGAGGGACGGATGCACACCAGGAATATGGAGGGTTCGAGGCAGGATGGCGTTCGCGTGTGAAGACGCTGGAGCCTCCGGCGCAGCTCGTCCCCGGTATGCGCGCGCCGTATCCGTGTGCTGCGCATGGGCGGTGTGCGCACCACTCATTCTTCGGACTGTCCCAATATCGATCTCGCAAGCGGGAGCGGGGGAGGGGACGTCGTTGTCGATCATACCGTGCTCTTCTTTCCATCGTCTGTGTCGCCTGTGCCGCCAGCGCTGTTAGGATAGGGGTTAGGGTCGTCGTCTTTGCCCCTGGCATCTGCTTCGGCACCTATCTTCCTGGGCTGAAGCTCGGTCTCTTGGAGCACCACGATGTCCTCCTCGTCTTTCATCCATTGTGTCCCTAGCCGGCGCTCGGTTGTGCTCCTCGGCTTCCGGTGCGGTATGTGCGTTGCATCGTCTGTGGCAAGCGGGAAATGAGCCGAGGCCGGGCGGTGCTCAACTGCAATATTGTGCGGGAGACCGTCCCATGAGTGTTGGAGGTTGGCAAATCGGCTTTCACGCCATACATAGGTAGGAGAAACGCTGTACGGACGATAGGGAATACATATTCGCTGTCCTAATATTCGTATTCGGAGTGCCGTAGGCGGTGGAAATATTGAGCACTAATAGATGCATTCCTGATGTTGCAGTTGTCCTCGCCTCTCATACGAGAACACTCGACGCTCCGCCTCCAGTTCCAGCACTCACTTCGAATCATTCCCAAGTTTTCGCCTTCGTCTCAATTGACCCCAACCAAATTCCTCCCTCTACATGGCACTTGGAATAATAGAACGAAGACATCGTATCCCAATTCATTTATCTACCGCTAAATTGGTCACTCCTCTTTGCTCTGCCTTGGTGCTCGCTGTGGTATGACTGACTGGTGTATGTATAAATGGACGACTTCGAAGACACGAAATGAAATGGGTCAACATACGAATAAGGGACGCAAACGAATGCAAAGGGAAACAATTCCGTCGAGTCTCCGCTCGACCCTCGTTCGCCCCCGGACTGAATCCTCTTCACAAAGAGGATTGATCACGATGTGACCTGGGTCATTGCGTCCAACAAAAGAAACCTCGTTTCAGAAAACCGGCGTATATCTATGTCCCAGCATTCTTCTCTTGAGACTTGAGACGCGTATTCATCTTGGGCCGCTCCAGAACCTCGCGCTGCGTGGACTCCAAGGACTCCAAGCCGGGGGCACCATAACTGAACCCACATTGTGGATATCAAGACTATTGCAAAGGCGTATGTACTCTGAGGCGACACAGGTAAATCCAATGACCGTGAGTGCGATTCAGACTCTGTCCCGCCACATAATTCCCCAAAGCCAGCCCCTAGGTACGCATGCTTCGTTATTTTGTCTGCAGAGGCAAAGTCATCGTGATCCAAGAGTCCTACAAAACGGCTTTGCTGGAGAAGATACACCAGACGAGTCCGCCCTCGAATCGATGTATGTAGTTGTTAACGCGTTACGTGAGGAATGCTGTTCATAAGGTCGGACTCGTTAGTCGACCTTGGACACTTAAATGGTCAAGTTATATGATTCAGCACACTCCACATTCACAACGAGAGAAGGCGCAGAGCAGATTTTTTACAGTTATCAGCGATCCGTTGAATTAATGGGCCCGCACAATTCAACCGTTCGGCGGTGATCAAGAACCTAACGCTCGAGTACTACCGTAATTTTCTCGTTTTCCGTATTCCGCGAGTTCAAAGGGAACGACCAACCCAGCTCTGCACATTCCCGTTCGTTAACCTTCATTATGATGATGGTATCGGATACATACACTGAAAGATAATTACGTCGCTTCATCCGCAGAGTAGCCCTGTGCAAGCAGATCGTATGCTTCTGGAGACCTGCACTTCACATCACATTTGAATGGCGACGGAAATCTATCAGCGTCGAATGAGTACACCAAATGCCAGGAGAAAGTGAGACTTACGAGATAGTGCCGGACGAGTACGAAACATGGGGAACAACGGTGTGCCCTTCAGAGTCCCGAACTGGGAGGATTTCGCATGTTGCCAAGACTGTTGATACAATTGCGAAAAATGTCGCTTCCGCAAAATTCTTTCCGGGACAAGCTCTTCTACCAAACCCGAACATCACATTGGTGATTTTGTCCATTTCCGAATCGAGACCCTGGTATCGGTCAGGGTTGAATTCCATCGGGTTCGGAAATACCGTTGGATCATGGAGCATGTGCCTAATTTTCAATGAGCCGCCTGGTCAGTGGATGTTGATGAAAAAAGAAAGACTTAACCAAATATTTGGTATAACGAGTGAGCCCTTGGACAAGTGCATGCCGTCATATATATCATCCTGGCGCAGTGTATGCGGAATACCTAGGCTCAATTTGGTACGTTCAAGATTGAAGATCGGATTAAGAGATTACCCAGCGGAGCAGCAGGCTGCCATCGAAAAACTTCTGTCATTATGCTTCTGACATAAGGTAGAGAGGGTCGATCTTGTACACCGCCAATCCAACATTTTGTTCATCAAACGTCAAGGATGAATGTGATGGAGATATTTCTCAGGATGTCCGGAATATGTCGTAAAAGAGGTTTTGAGAACGTGCCAAGCAAAAGATCTCCCGAACGCCTCGTCAAGGGAGTAAGCACATTGTCTAAAGCTCTGCAATACGTTGTCGGAAATATTCACCGAGTGTTTCTGGTATGGTAAATACTCAATTGAGTTCAATTGAGCAGCCATATGTCGATTCGTCGTCTGCGACCAGACGCACACGTCAGTATTCCTGCTCGCCACACCGTTGATCCTTTTGGCTTGCTTTTGGCCCCATCAATTGGAGGTGGCCGGTCTGAGCTGATTATTGGCATCCTTAATTCCACCCCCGACATGCAATGGGCAGCATTCACCAAAATGCTGGACGGGTTCTTCATAAGACTGAGAACCGGGATAAATTTTCAAATTATTTCATGTCGGAGGAATCAGTGATCGACGAGGTCCGTGCGCCAGAACAAACAAGTACAATGTTGGTACGACACCAATTCCGTCTCTTTGTTTCTTTCCCCCACGCTTCCTTTCTCCTGTGTCGAATCCAACTCGCAAGTCAACTCCCCACCCGGTGGCCACTACCCATCACACCTAAAGCAAGCTTCAATCTGGGGAAATAGATCAATCGTGCAAGATGGCTTGTCCCGCTCTCTGTGAACCCTTCATTTCCTTCAAGCTCTCAACCTCCTTCAACCCATCTCCCGTCGTCCATCCAAGCCAAGCTCAAACCAAGCTCAAACCATATCCAAAACCTATTCAATTGGGAACATTATTAATCTCAAATCACTCAACCCCCGTCCACCACGTCTACCGAATTCGGCCCCCATAACGACGATAACAACGATTGATATCGGGCCCTCACCTGCGACCGAGGCGATCCGGGAGGGCGCCGTGGGACGATGACGGTCATCGGTGGAGGCAGCAGCTACGGCGTGGAGTAGCATCAGACTGGTCGCCACCCTCCGTGTACTCAATGTTGCGCTCGCGCTGACTCACAATACTTCTCCTTCCCACGAAGGACCCAGCGCGACACTTGATTCCATGCCTCCACGCCACCGGCACAGTCGCCTTCTCCGTCTTTGGCTGCACACGCACTCACACTCGATATATCTCACGCAGCTCATTTGGCCACGGTCCCTCGCCTGGCAGCAGGTCGGCAGTGGCGGAGCAGTGGGTGAGCGGGGTTTGTGAAGTACATAGTTTGTATACAGTACAATCCAGCCTGTTGGCCGCCAATCTTAGTAATATACCAAATGATTTTTGCGATCAAATGCGAGAAAATTAGTCTTACAATGAATGGTCTGCTTGATGTCTAACTGAATGTCTGGTGAACGTTCTTGAAAAATGTTTCGCCAAGGGCACATTGCACAAGCCTTGTGGGATATGATTATCTTTCTTTCAAAAAGGTTTGGCACAGCATTTTGCAAGGATCAGACAATAGTTTCGTAACATTCCGAGATAAACGTCCCTGACACATTGGTCAGAAACAGGGGTGTAGATATACAATGTCCCCTTTTGCGTCGGATAATTAGGTGTTGTGTTTGGGGGAATCGAACTGTAATTCACCGTAAGTTTTGGACCATTTGGAGAACGTCACCCATTGGTGTTTCTGTGGTATTTTGAGCACACTTCCGATGAGAGGCCATCGACGGGGGCCTGGTGGAAGGCTGTTCTTCAGACAAGTTAATGACCGCGATATGGGATATCCAACAGATACGAGAGCGGCGACGAAAACTACAGTGGGTACAGAACCAGCCATTGGGGGGATTTCGGTTGCTGTGCTGCCTTGTCATGGGGCGCTGGATATCTATATTCTGGCCAGTGCTGATTCGGCGGCACCTGCCACGGCGCATCTATTTTCGTTCTGCTTCCGAGTCCATGGCAGCGAGAAAGAGTGTCGGATATGGCATTAGTCGAACGGAATGGAACGCATTGGTTTGGCTCATAGGTGGTAGTCCTGGAGTGCTCAGGGAAATTTGATGACCGAGCACAGCACAGAGAACACGCATTGCAAGTTTAGGACAGATGTCGGGATTCAAGGAGGCCGAGGGGCCGATAGAGCCCGAAGTGGCAGTGAAGATCTAAGTAGTACTGCTCCATTTCGAGTCTCGACCAAGTGTTCAAGTAACGCGTAATGGCTGAATTTTCTGAGCTCGTTGAAATTCACCATAATTCAAAAGAAAATTTACCGGCCATCTCGGCGAGGAAAATTTTACAAATTGATGAATACTTGGTCGAAATGGAACAAGAAAGGACTTCTGCCGCTTCTACATCGGAGTTTGAATTAAGTTGCCGACTCCTTCCCACAGGGGGCAAAGTGCGGGGCACTTGCCATAATGGCATGTGCGTGGCGTCTGCCACACACTTGCATGGGCACTTGTGCGGCATGTACATAGCATATGGATGGCATGTGGATGGCATGTGCACGGCATGTGCACGGCGCATACACGGCATGTGCATGGCATGTGCACAGCGCTTACATGGCATGTGCAAGGCATATGCCCCGCACTTGCACAGCATGTGGACGGAACTTCAGCGGCATGTGCATAGCACTTGAACATAACACATTAAATAAAACAATCACTAGCTATGAATTAATTAATTTTTTTAAAACACTCTGATGAATCGAGAGCGACTGATGAGGCTGGGTCTGGGGGGTAGGTTTAACAGAGAAGGTGTCAGCCACGACATTGGCCAACATTCTGTCTGTTAAAGACTCATCAGGTGGCATTACTCTTGTTAATCAAGCGGGATGGATCAAGGGATCATGACAAGTTCAAGCTAGTCTGTTGTTAAGCGGCGGGGTCCGATCAGGGTAAGAGCTTGTTACATAATGTGCACAGCCACATCATCTTGAACCGTCAACCATGAGCATTTTCTGTACATTTAAACCACTCAAAAGGACTCAGTTACCGTTCAAAAACCTTCTGGAATTTATTTGGCTTTTTAGAGCGCCGTTTAAGGCTCATACTTCCACAGAGCATGCAGTCATGTGGGATATTTGCTCACTTCTACCACTTCTGTTCTGTATGGTATAAAGCCTTTTGACCACATAGAAACATTCAGAGTACCTCCATGGATGTATCTACGCAAAAATTCGGTTAGAATATTGATTCTGTAGGCACAAAGTATCGAAAAGCGATGATGTGGCTGTGCAGATTATATAACAAGATTTTACCCTGATCGGACCCCTTAATAACACACTTCAATATAATGAGGTACAAGTTCAGATCGTATTCAAGTGTCTGTCTGCGAGAGACTAAGTTCAAGCAGCGGAATTTTCTGTTTCAACAGCACTTCAAGAGTTGATGCCTGTCCTCACCGCTACTCCCGTAAAATTCCCTGGGTCATTTCAAGATCGACAGCAGAAGCTATATCATCAAACAGTGGGTTTCCAGCTGGAAATTAAAGTTTATGAGGCCAATTCCCAGAGGAACAGGCAAGGTGCATGAGCACAACTCATAAAAGTTATTTTCAGCTGGTCTCCATGCCGTGTTGAATTCATATCAAGTTTCAATTCAGATTGAAGGTTAAATTATGCATTTAATTTCCTTTCACGTATGGAAACAAACTCATATTTCGGTGGTCAACTAGAAACATTTCCTGGGCATAAATTTACTTCCAAATAAAATTGAACAATGATGATTCTGCACAAAGAACAGGGGTGGTGAATTCTCAAAAGATGTAAATTTAGAACAAATGAGGTTGAGTATGCCGAGGCTGATTTTGTTTTAGAATCTTGTAGAAACTGCTGTCTCAATCACGCTTGATGGGTGTTCGGTGTCTCACAGTTGACATTATTCAGCACATCACCCAGGGCTGCGGGTTTTTTGAAGCTGGCAAGCGGTCAGCTGGTTTACCAAGACCACATTCATCCCAGGCTTCTTGCAGGATGCCCTAGATTGGGTTGAAATCAATTTCTTCCTAGATCAGGGTGTGGGTGAGTTTCAGAACATAAAGCCTCAAAAAACTGTTTATGTTGGGTGAGCAGCTGAATTTCACCAACTGTACAACACTTGAAGTTACCACAAACGGTAGTGTCAAACAATTTGTACTCTTTTTTCTTAATCCTAGATGAGTGCCATGCCTGATGGAGAGGGACCAAGGGAGATGAGCTTGAAGTGGGAGGGTGGAAGCAGGGGGGAAAATCCGATGTGTTGTCAATGACAGCTGTCCGAATCTAATATATCCAAACTAACCTATGTGCTGTCAACCATGTCACAGTCACCCCCCTCCAAAAAGTGAATGAGCAAAGCGAAATACACGGGTGCAACCCCATGCCTCTGCTAACTCTAACTCTGGTCTGTGTTCACAAACTCCAGCAGTGCATGAACAAAATCCACAATCCCACCCTTGAAATGTGGTCCCAGATTCGGTTTGAGCTGAATCATGGCCGTGATTGCAGCGAGGAACACCAGCTTGTTATGTTGGAGCCGGAGGAGCACATTGTCCCGAGCACTGGGGTTCAGCAGTATCTGGCCATCTGGGTACTGAAAGGGTGGCCACACAATGTTGTGAATCATCTTGATGGCACTTGAGACTGGTGGGAACTCATGGAAGCAAGCGAGCACAAGTCGCAACTGTAAGGTCCTGTATTCTGTTGGCATGGGGAGCTGAGGTCGAATGTGGACAGCAGGACACGCACAAAGTGGCAGCAGTGGTGGAGGTTCACCCTCAGCATCATGGGTGACAACCACGCTCTTCGACATGCTGGATGGTGGTAGCAGAGATGTTGGTGGTGGAATAGGTGGTGCAGTGCATGGTGGATGGGCCGATGGCATTGTCAGGGGCATGGCTGTCTGCACCAACAGCATGGACCACAAGGAGAGGGTCTGTGGTGCCATCTGGCATTGCAGGTGTACCTACGGGGCACTGGCAATGAAGGTGGTGCTTGCATCAGCGAATGGTGTGCTATGCATGTACCAGGTGGTGGGTGGACCAGTCGTGGGGAGCATGTGCCTCAGAGATGGCAGTGGAGTCAGGCAGATCATTAGCCCACAACAGTACCATATGTGGCCGATTGAGCACGGGCGCTCTCAGCTCCCAGGGTCGCAAGCCTGTTGTGATGACCAAGTGAGAAGGATGGCAGCACTGAACACGACTTCATGATGAGCAGAGGGAGGTTGGGACAGAATGATTCTATAGTTGAAATTTATGATTTGCCTACTGGAATTTTGGGCCATGAGTAGGGCATCAAACCATCCCTGAACCCTTAGGCTCCATTCGGCTGGCGTTACTTAGCGGTCATTAACAAGACTTGATAGTTATCAAGAGACAGTACTTTGTTCCGTTACTTTGATAAAACTTCGGATAATTGCCGAAATGTCCGAAATTGAGTCCGAAACACGCCAATTCCACATTTCCTCGCCTTCATTTACATCCTACACTTGCTCCGACCGTGTTAGCTCTCTGTCGATACCAGCCCATCTCATATTCGGCCTTATGACTCGTGTCCCCCCTTCCCCATCATCCAAAAATTGCAAGAAAAGGTGCACTGCAGTCGCGCAGGTGGTCTTGGCGGCTGTCCTTGGTGTGGTGGAGGTGGTAAAGCCTCGGCTCTTCCCAGAGCCCTACCACACATCCGTTCGCACCGGTCAGATGTGGGTAAATGAGCTCCTTACCGGCCATTGAGATCACATGCACCGTAATATGGGGATACACAAGCAAGTCTTTCGAAGGCTTGCTTGTGCTTTGACCGCAAAAACCGGGCTTTGTGACTCCAAACATGTGACATTGAATGAGGCCCTCGGTATCTTCATGCACATGCTTGTCACCAATAATACGACAGAGCAAGAGCATGAATGGTTTCAAAGAAGTCCCGATACGATTCACCGGTAGATACAATTTTTCAAGCTGAAATTGTATTATTCCTCTAACACCATCCAGCCACTTCCATAGGGTTCTTAATGCGGTTGTCTCCCGCCCTTTTCGAGATAGGTATCTAAAAATGCCCACTCGAGACACCGAGACATCCCCACACATCATAACCAATCCGATGAAACACCATAACAAGAGCACACGGCATCTAGTGCTATTTTGCGATTTCCTAGGACCAGTATTTATACAACGGGAAAGCGCTAGCACTTCTGAAGTGTTATTACTAGCACTCAGAACTCTGGCTAGGTGATATAAAGGAGAACTGGAGTAAGCCCAAGCTGCTGGTTGTAGCATCAGATACAACTAGTGTGACGTGCTAGTACAGTCTGAAGGCACAAACCATGGGGAAATAACTATAAGCCTAAACAGTCAAGGTGCTAGCACCTAGGAAGCGAGACACAGGAGAGTGGTATGGCGAGCACGCTAGCTGGAGGTGTGAGTGGCGAGTCTGGGATCTGAAGGGTAGTAAACTATGCGCTAGCAGCCTTCTAGCAAAGGGTGCTAGTATGCGGTGGCCCACTAGTGATCGACCCTAGACCTGAAACACAGATGAGAACACGTGATGGTCGCGAGTCACAAACAGAGACAAGTAGACTGTAGAGGAATAGCTAGCAGGCTATTGGTGCGGATGCACGGGTCAACACATATGCAGTAACAGATAAACGGACTGCTAGTCGGTGCTCTGACCAGTGCTAGATGACTCCAGGCAGCGGATTCAACTCCACTTCGTCAGGATAGGGATTCCAGCGGCTGATGGCAAGCTGAGGGATCACTCACGATACCCATAAATGGACGCTAGCAGATCAGTGTGGTTGTTCTGCTTGGCATAGACCCATCATAAAACCAAACGGCAGTCGTTTCATTGGCTGTTGTACCTATCACATCATTTCCACTCATTTATATTATTCATTCTGTTTATCACATGTACCATGGACCTCAGTAGTATAAAAGGAGCACAGAGCAGGCTAGAACCCCAGATTATTACACCCCGACTTTGTACAAAGTTGGTGCAGGTGGTCTCAGGTTGCTAGTGGAGATTTTACACACACTTCACAAGTAGTAGCTTTATTGGAATCAATACTGTTGACTATGGACACGTCGAGATCTCAAGTTGAGGTTCCTGTTGTTGACTCGAGGAGTCTTCACGTATAAAACCAAGGGTGTTCTCTTCGAGAACCAGCTAGCAGTTGTGCTAGCAGCTTTGCCTTCACCCTGATATTATTGTAGTGTGTTGGATTGCCTGCCAGGTGATTGTGTGTTGACTCGAGCCCACTAAGAAGAAGATGGACTAGGTGCCCCCACCTCTAGACCGACTGTAACTTGTCAGTTACTTCGCCTTCACCCCGATATTGACGGAAGCACTGTCGTAGTGTGTTGGGTCGCTAGCTGGACACTTATAGTGTCTATTGCCAATACAAAGTAGAAATGTTCCTGTTCTTGGTTAAGGAATAGGTCAGCGGCTTAAGGACTGCCTTGTCGCTTGAGGATTGAAGTCCCCTTGTTGTTAGCCTCAATAGTCTTTGGGTACCCCATTGCGAGGATTTTCACAAACCTACATACTCTGCCCTGGTGCCCTCGATCTAGCGATCCAGCCACCTTGTATCCAACCCATAAACCCCTGCCCATCACAGGTGCTAGCGGTATTGTTGTTGGCAGCTGCGTAGTGCTAGCATGTTGTTGAACAGCTTTGTTGAAGTCTAGCAGTTGAATTGTGTTTGTTCCAAACCCATTGGTCGCATACTACGGCCTGGACCTGAACTCAAAAAGAGAAGCACTTACATCTTTGGAGGAATAGATTGTTGTAGTGGTGGTTTTGTGGTTGTTTTGTGCAAACACGAATCTAAGCTATTTCTAGTCGTATATCAAGTGCACCGTTTCACCGAAATTCTCCCCATTCTTCGGTGATGCTCATGGTGCGATGGATGGTACACAGATCGGCATGTCCCCTCCAGATGATGTCCAGAAAGGCTGCTTTCGCAATCGCAAAGGCTTTCTCTCTACCAATGTGCAGGCAGCAGTCGATTTTGAGCAGCAGTACATCTACTTGCTCACTGGATGGGAAGGAAGTGCTTCTGACAGCGCAATTTTTAATGCTGCATGCCAATCGGACCTTGCAATTCCAGTCAGAAAATACTTTCTAGCAGATGCAGGCTATCCTTCCTGTGACGCTCTCTTGGTTCCTTACCGAGGCAAGTGGTATCATCTTCGTGAATGGGGGGAGGCAGGCGAACAGTTTGTATCATCTGTTTGATTGTGACAATACAATTTGAACATTTTTTATGTAGGCCACAGGACCATGAAGAGCTGTTCAATCTTCAGCACTCTGAGCTCCGTAACGTCATTGAGCGGGCTTTTGGTGCAACAAAAAAGAAGTTCAAGATGTTTCGGCAGCCATCAAACTTTTCTGTTTGCACACAAGCCCGCATTATCATGGTGTGTAGTATCATTCACAATTTTATACGGATCTATGACCCCGACGATGCTGATTTGGATTTGGACATGGAAATGGACGATGGTGGGCTAGATAGTGCGCCGCGTGGAGACATTGACCAGATGAATTATCTGCTGGAATTTTACCAAATGAAACGGAACGATTGCAAGGGCGATGTGGGCTAGCTACCAGGCTGAGGGCGATGTGGGCTAGCTACCAGGCTGAATTACAACGTCGGGCAATGTAACTACATTTTCTAATTACAGTCCCATGGCACGTGCTATAGCATTGTTGAGCCAAACCCGACGAGCAGCCTTGTGATGATCCGGAAATTTCAGATATTGGTCGGCAAGCTTGGAGCTGCTAAAAACCTCTGCAGCAGCAGCAAACTCATTGTCTGAAAGGTCAGCACCCTCGTCCTCAAGCAAGGCATTCCAGGCCTTGTCACAATGGGCAGGAGAATCAGAGGCAGAGTTGGTCTGCGACTCATCTTGGAAGGATGCTGCAAGACTCTCAACAGAGGCTGCGAGGCCCGTGAGGATGCTTGTGCTGGAGACGTGGCTGTGGCGGGAGCACTTGGGCTCACCCTTCTTGCTAGCGCTGGTGAGGCTGGTCTTTAGAGTGCTGAAGGCAGAGGAGGAGGAATTCTGGTAGAAACAAATTCAGCACAAATTGAAGAGAGAGAGAGAGAAATATAGCAGACACACTGATATATTTCCAAGTACTCCACGCCCGTCCTCTTCATCTTCGTCCTCTTCCTCATCCTTGTCTCCACCGTTATTGGCATCATCCACAGCCCCAGTGCCATTATCCGATGTGGGGTCTTGATTGCCGCCTGAGAGACCATTCGAGAAGGTGTCCTCGCCTGTGGCCATGATGTCGTCACAGAGAAAGGCCATGTCATCGAAGTGCTCGAAGGCACGGTCCTTGAAGACCGTGTTCTTTGGGTGCTTCTACCCCAGCATGAACAGAGCACGTGACATCGAACTAAAAAAAGACGACTCACATCAAGATAGGCCGCCCAAACTTCCTCCATTGCAGTGATGCATTTCGAGCGGGGATTCCACCCAAAGCCTGAGAGGGACAGCATTCCCTTCATGATTTTATATTGGCCCTTCAGCTGGTAGACAATTTTCAGAGATTACAAAGATTGAGATGATGTGACACACCTGAGTCCAGCAACATTTGACTTGCTTTGCTGTGCGTGCATAGCCTGCGGCCTTCAGAGCGACTACAACTTTGATGTAGCTCTCCGAGGTCCAGCCCAACTCAGCCCGGCGACCCAGCTTCTTCTCATTGAGGAGAATGCGAATGAGAATGGCCAGTGTGGGAGCTGTCCATTTATCGCGTTGGGCATCATCTGACGTCTTCAGAACTGCCAAGAGAAGGTTGGACTTGGTCGATCTACCAATTGACTAAGAAACCATACTCGGGTACTGGGAAGCGATGGCTGTCACGGTTTTCAGACAAATCACTTAAGCTGTTCAAGACGGAACCATTTGAGAGGATGGTTACCAAGGAGGGTAACAGGACGCTGACGAGGAGGTCGGCTAAAAGTTGACATATCACAACAATATCCCATCACGATTGTGCTAAGTGATGTAGATCTTGACTCATTGTTAAGCTCGGCTCGTTGATGTTTCTTATAAATCTTTCTCAATTTTACCAATCGCTTGATATCTGACAGGAGTTTGTCGGCTAGCTGCCATACCACTAGTCATATACCCTGAACCCTACTGCACGTTTGTATCTGTCTTGTTTATATTTAGAAACCTGTAAAGTATTTAAGTGGATGGTTATGGGAGGAACACCAGTGAATCTCACCCCACCTGTTGGACGCGAAGTTACTAGACTTCATGCTTAACCGGTAGAGTAGGTATTCATTCGGAGACACCCAGAAGCTATACCAAGTTTCGTTTGTTTTCCCTGTTTGAATATTATCTGTGTTGGATTTGGATCTTTATAAACGACACGTGGACATATTGGATAAACGGAACGGACACGTGGAATATAAGGAAACGAATCGGACTTGACAATTGGTTGTAATCTCGCAAGGATTAGCAATCGCGGATACTATTTGGAATCGGGATTCATAAGAATCACTTGCTTTACACATCGGAGTACTATCTCCAAACCTAGACCCACATCATACAAAACCGTTGAACATAAAATCTCGTCTGTCTATCCGCGATTGCGCCTAGAACAGATTTGAGCAAGTTTTATCTATACGACTTGTAGACCTGTAAAGTCTTGCTTCTCAAAGAGAACTAAAGTTCAAATTGCCACAATCTATACTGGATTGGAACCCCGAACTTGCACGAGGACTATTGAGTTTGAGTTGTTGTAGTCGCATTATCGAACCGCGTATTCATTTACAAGGTTTGGTTTGTGGTTATTTCACCGCCAGCCCCATAGTCAGTGTTTCACCAATGCTTCTGCTTGGCTCTTTTTGAGTGAGAAAGTACACATAATTGTATCCAGGCTGATGTTCAATTTCTTTCATGACAGTCCAGGACAAGTCAGAGGGCCAAGACTCGGACTGCATCTTCAGAAACAGAGCTTGAGCCATTTCACGAAAAGAAATTGTTCAAATCTGGGATTACATAGGCAGTCATGATCATCAACACCCATTCAATACCTATACAACTGCTTCTTCCTGCCCTGTGTCATGAATCACCCGGGTTCTACTTTTTTGCACCACACATCTGTACAGATACAGACATGTCTTAGTGGCACAGGACTCTCATGACGCCACCATGTGACCTTCTCATGGTTGAACCCCGACTGCGGATTCTAGAAGCCGCAGACCCAGGGTGGTCTGCGCCCCAGGATACAGAAGATTTTAGGGAATAGGAACCCATACAGATGCATCCTAGTCCCCAGACACATCACGGCTGACACAGAGGCACACACAAAGTGCATGAATGGTTGCAAACCGATCAGGGTTTCAACCACTGACCTGATCAGTTTGAACCACTGGATACAACAACATTACAGACTAGGAAACCCGAATGTCGGGTCCCCTAGTCCCCAGACACTATAGAAACAGACATAGAGGAGTACAGGAGTATCAGCATTAACATTCCTTAATGCTGCGGTACAGGAACTGATTGCGACAGACCGCGATCACCTTTAATTTATTTAAAGCCTATATAAGCTCGGTAGAATCTCCATGTACAGTAGACTCTACCTCATCTAATCTCAGGCTTCTACCTTGGCTTGACATATGCATTGTCTCCACCCTGCCCCACTTCCTATCCATTGTATTGCGGGTTGCATCCACACCCCGGGTTTTATACCTGAGTGGATATCATACCCTCTTCGACTTGTTCCAGGTTCCGCCTCACATCCCGACCTCCGATATATGGTCTCATAGGGAGGACACCATACAGTTGGTCCTATTGCTTGGGGAACACATGAGCTACTAGTGTCTATCAGGTTACTCCTGGTTGGGGTTCTCACCGGGTTACTCGCTGTTTAGTCGACCCAGAGGCTGTTGCTGACACCCTGCTTCACCAACATGCAGCTCGGTCTCTGTGTCAGCACAGAGCAGATTCCAGGTTCTGAGGTGACAAGGGCGACTGAAGCATGAAGAGTTCCAACGAATAAGCCTGGAGTTTAGACTAGAATAGTGTAAAGTACAGGGAAATAACTACAGCTTATATACTAAGTCCCTAGGGGTTGTAAATTAAGGTACAGTGTCCAAGAGCAACAGAAAAGATTAATGCAAAGTAAATGGAGGGGTATATGAACATAGAGGAGGTGATCGGGAACCCGAAGGTCGGGAAACCGATCAAAACTGTTTGGAATCCTGAAACGGTATCCAGGTTCGATTGATCTGATAGTTGATCTGATCAATGATCAGGTTGTTTGGGTTCTGGAAGTAAAATGAAAAGACGGTTCATGACACTCTGATAATAAACTGTCAGTGCAAAACAGCCAGCAGTAGAGAACAGCAACAGAGTGGAATTGGTCCAGTGGCCCATGGGGTGGCCTTTCATCGCCTCGGGGGCCTTTTATTACAGCATTTTAGTGTTTCTCTGTTCCTGTTCCCTCCTTTTGTTTCTATCACATCTGAGTCACTTCGATATACCCATCCAGTAGCAATCCCGATGTTGGTGCTGATCTGGAAGCCTGTGCCTGCTCGGACTGTGCTAGGGAGCCCTCAGCTTGGATTGGGCACCAAAAATTGATGCTGAGCAGGGCAAATGTGGCTCCCAATTCGTCTTTGCACACCTCCCAGCTTACATTTGTGCTGAAGGATCCCCATTGGCAGAGGGATCTACAATGGCCAATTTAGGTAGGTTGCATTTCATGTAGCTTCTTTCATTTCGCTTGTGGGCTCTGGTGTCCCATGAGAACGGGAGCAGCCATCCCCTCATGTACCTTCCCTCTTTCCCTCATACCACCACCTTGATCTACACTTTACTCGGATTTCTTGTGCCCCTCTCTGAATTTTTATTCCACAACAAGTTAAGTACTTCCTGGGTCAAAATCACTACCTCATGGGGTCAATCTTGTGCAGATAGCTTATTCCTCGTGTATCTAAGCCAAATATATGTATTTAAACCTATATTGAATTCTTTAGGATTTTACAGTAATGGCAAGTTTCCTCATTTGGGTTGAGGCATGTCCCTGGGTCATGGAGTGCTCTAAAACTGTACTACCATGTCAACAGAGGTGTGTTAAAAAAAAGACAATTCAATTGACAACAACTGAACTATGGAAACTTAAGCTATGGAAGGTAAACACTATCACATGGTCCTATTAAGGGTGCTCTGCCAGCGATGGTAGATAACATGTTGCCCACTCGGTACCATGAGCAAATTTATTATATGAAAGCAATGTTTGCTGTCTGCCAATTATGAGTTTGTTAAGAGGCATCCAGAATCCAATTCTGTGTTCATGAGGCAGCCAAAAGAGCAATTCTCCGGTGCTAGAAAAGACCCAGCCTTTCTGAATAGTCCAAAAAGGAGAAACATGAGGGATTTCAGGCTGAAATAGAAGAGAGTAAACACTGAGATCCTATAGAAGAAATTAGAGCTTACTTTTATAGGAATTTGGCAATAGGAGATGGGCAAGCCTGATTGAGAGGGTGTTGTATTGAAGTGGGCAGCCTGGAGGGCATCCTGTGAGGACATATTGCTGTCCTGGGAGCCAGAGAAAATATGCTTCCCATCTGGGGAGATGGCTACTGATGTGACCCAATCAGTGTGTCTTTTTAATGGCTCGCCCAGTGGTGCCCCACTCTCTGCATCCCACAAGCGCACAGTGCTGTCATTGGAGCCAGAGACAATATGCATCCCATCTGGGGAGAAGGCTACTGATGTGACCCAATCAGTGTGGCCTTTTAATGGCTCGCCCAGTGGTGCTCCACTCTCTGCATCCCACAAGCACACAGTGCTGTCATTGGAGCCAGTGACAATATGCTTCCCATCTGGGGAGAAGGCTACTGATCTGACCGAACCAGTGTGGCCTTTTAATGGCTTGCCCAGTGGTGCTCCACTCTCTGCATCCCACAAGCACACAGTACTGTAATCAGAGCCAGAGACAATATGCTTGCCATCTGGGGAGAAGGCTACTGATCTGACTGAACCAGTGTGGCCTTTTAATGGCTCGCCCAGTGGTGCTCCACTCTCTGCATCCCACAAGCGCACAGTGCTGTCAGAAGAGCCAGAGACAATATGCTTGCCATCTGGGGAGAAGGCTACTGATCTGACCCAATTAGAGTGGCCTTTTAATGGCTCGCCAAGTGGTGCTCCACTCTCTGCATCCCACAAGTGCACAGTGCTGTCAGAAGAGCCGGAGACAATATGCTTCCCATCTGGGGAGAAGGCTACTGATCTGACCGAATCAGTGTGGCCTTTTAATGGCTCGCCCAGTAGTGCTCCACTCTCTGCATCCCACAAGCACACAGTACTGTCATCGGAGCCAGAGACAATATGCTTCCCATCTGGGGAGAAGGCTACTGATCTGACCCAACCAGTATGGCCTTTTAATGGCTCACCCAGAGTTGCTCCACTCTCTGCATCCCACAAGCGCACGGTGCTGTCATTGGAGCCAGAGACAATATGCTTCCCATCTGGGGAGAAGGCTACTGATCTGACCCAATCAGTGTGGCCTTTCAATGGCTCACCCAGTGGTGCTACACTCTCTGCATCCCACAAGCGCACGGTGCTGTCATCGGAGCCAGAGACAATATGCTTCCCATCTGAGGAGAATGATACTGATCTGACCCAATCAGTGTGGCCTTTTAATGGCTCGCTCAGTGGTGCTCCACTCTCTGCATCCCACAAGCGCACAGTGCTGTCATTGGAGCCAGAGACAATATGCATCCCATCTGGGGAGAAGGCTACTGATGTGACCGACTCAGTGTGGCCTTTTAATGGTTCACCCAGTGGTGCTCCACTCTCTGCATCCCACAAGCACACAGTGCTGTCAGAAGAGCCAGAGACAATATGCTTCCCATCTGGGGAGAAGGCTACTGATGTGACCAAATCAGTGTGGCCTTTTAATGGCTCGCCCAGTGGTGCTCCACTCTCTGCATCCCACAAGTACACAGTGCTGCCAGAAGAGCCGGAGACAATATGCTTCCCATCTGGGGAGAAGGCTACTGATCTGACTGAACCAGTGTGGCCTTTTAATGGCTCGCCCAGTGGTGCTCCACTCTCTGCATCCCACAAGCGCACAGTCCTGTCATCAGAGCCAGAGACAATATGCATCCCATCTGGGGAGAAGGCTACTGATGTGACCCAATCAGTGTGGCCTTTTAATGGCTCGCCCAGTGGTGCTCCACTCTCTGCATCCCACAAGCGCACAGTGCTGTCAGAAGAGCCAGAGACAATATGCTTCCCATCTGGGGAGAAGGCTACTGATGTGACCAAATCAGTGTGGCCTTTGAATGGCTCGCCCAGTGGTGCTCCACTCTCTGCATCCCACAAGCGCACGGTGCTGTCAGAAGAGCCAGAGACAGTATGCTTCCCATCTGGGGAGAAGGCTACTGATCTGACCCAATCAGTGTGGCCTTCAAGCACTCCAAGTGTTGCTGGCCATTTCTCCATCTGTCCTGTTAAAATTGATAGAAGTCCTGGAAATTGAGATCGGAGTCTTTGGCTAACTTCTGATTGCACTGGTGCAAAGGCCAAGGCTGTTAAATAGAGATGTGGTGTACTTTGAGTGATTGGAGCCCAGAAGAATCTGATAAATCGTTTTACATCTGCAGCAAACTGTCTTATCATTGGATCCTAATGAACAATTAGTTGCTTAATAGCTTTCATCAAAATACTCTTCATACCCTACTCCATGCTAAGAATTTCGATAAAGCCGATGATGCAGTCAACATCATTCCCAGTAAGCTTAGGACTTCCAGCCAGAAAAGACATTTGGTTTCAAGGAACTTCCTAGCCATTCTTGAATTTTCTGCATTGATTGACACTGTTAGATGGTCTGCCCAGAAACAACAGCAGTATCTTAAATGCATTGGTATACAGCTGTCCAGTTTCTGTCCAAGATCTGGCATTTGTGCATTCTTCAGATGTGATGTGGGCAGGTCACAAATATTGAACTTGAGTTCAGTCTGCATTGTATGAAGCACCTTTGATGCAAGTTCCTGCTTCTGTTTCTCTGTCCCACACAAGAGGTCCACACGGTCCTTATATAGTTTTGGACTTTTGAGATGTCATAAACTCTCTGAATGACAGATGTAAGATCTGCACTGCTCCAGTCCTCTGGTGCATGAAGAACTGCACTCAGAGGAGTAAGTGCTTCTCTGACAGAATCCTCATCCAAGTCAAGCAACACTGCTAGATTCTTGGGGTCCATTGGTTCTAACAACTCTAAAATTGTGCTGAGGATTCTCATAGAATCAGTGTATGAATCTTGAGCACGAGGATCCATCTCTGATGGCTTTGGAATAGCATCACTGACAATATGGAAGTATAGCTTGTCTAAATCCACCAGTGCTTCACCTTTGAGCAGGTAGCCCAGAGATTTTTGAGGATTGAATTTTGGTGAACCAGCACAAATATAGCGAACAGCTGTAGCAGCAAACACGAAGAGCCCATCTGCACGCCTAGTGATCTCATCCACATCATGCTGCTGAGGTGTCCAAGAAGATTGTGGTGTCCAAGAATTGCCATCCAGAGACTGCTTAACATATCTTCTGATGTCCTTCCCAACAATTCCTTTATCATAAGTATCAAGGATGATTCCATGCATCAATGAGCAGAGTGTATCATGCTTGAGATATGAGGGAACATCTGGCCGGCCAGTTAGGAAAAAGCAAACATGAACTGGTATCTTTTTGATATTGTCTGAGAGCCACCGGAGAAATATCTGGCCCCTATCTTGTCCACATTCATCTAGTGCATCCAGACAGATAACCCATGGCTTGTGACTAGTTGGAATTTGAGCAAGTAGATCTACAACTAGTCTTTGAAACTGGAGTTTGGGGTCTGCATCGAGAATCCCAGTATGGTCTTTGTCCAAGAATTTCACAAGAATATTCTTGAAGGCTGCATTATGGTCTGCCAATTGATAGGCAAGAGTGAGAGGGAGGCCCTTGATTTCCCTGCGCTCTGCATAGTTTCGGGAGAAAAAAAAGGAAGCTGCTAGGATGTGTCTCTCTTCTGCAAGAATAGATGCAACAGTCTTGGCAATTGATGACTTGCCAGTGCCTGCAGAGCCGCTAAGCATCACTATGCGCTGAGATGGATCAGATGGTGCTGTCAAGTGTGCTATAATGTCCTGGATAATGTCAATCCGAGTACCCTCCATGCATTTGTCTGGGGTGTTTGGAGCATTGTAGCGTGCTGAAACATATTTGATCTTTGCTAGGATTCGTTCAACATGGTCACTGTTAACTAAACAGACATAGAGTGGATGTTCTGTTATAAACAGATCACAAAGAGGAAGCAGGACACCTTACCAGTGGTGAAGTTTTCAACATTGTTAATGGTGTAATTCAGAGTGGGACCCTTGCCAGAACCCCCACCACCCCCAGTACCCTGTGCAAAGCCCCATCCACCAGGGCCACCAGTACCTCCTGGGAAAAGTGAATAATTATGTTTGTGCCCAAACAATTTGTCACACCAGAGATGTAGTTATTAACTGTCAGATTCTGGTCCTGTCCTCCATCCCCTTCACCAGGGCCTTGTTGGTCTCCTGGGAAAATAAATAATCATGTCATGACACTAGCCAGTTTTCCTCGCACCACGGTTATCAACTGAGTGGGATCTCGCCCCTTTATCTGGGAAAATAAATAAATAATCACATCACAACACTAGATGATTCATACCTTGTGGCTCCATTCTTTGGAGAGATGTATCCACCTGATCAACTGCAAAGAAGTTTTACAACAAGTTTGCAAGGAACTGAGTCTAACTTACAGCCAGCCATCTTATTATTGAGCTTTTGCTTCTTGGTGAGTCTCGTATTTTCCTGGCTAGTGGATATTTGATCCACTATTATTTTGATGGAAATGTTATTATGGAACTGGAAATAAAACATATTAGACAGACATAACATGCATAAATGGAAGGAAATCTCACTGTGAAATCTTGAATGTGAGATGCAATGGAAGCCTTGATGTCCTGTAACTCTTTCCCATACTGCTTGCTTTTTGATTTCTTTCCAAGGGATATAAATCTGGGAGTAACTGCCTCAAGATTCCTAGAGAAGTACATTAATTGAAGACTGAAATCTACTACATGTCACACACTCTTTCAACTTGTCCAAGCGTTGTTTCAAATTGTCACTACATCCGACTGTATCAGTCTCCGTCAATGGCTTGAGCCTTTTGATCAGATCCGGTAGATCAGCCTCATTTCCCTTCATCGTCTATCAACAGTGTCTTCAGACAATTTTGATGTTCTCACTGAAATCTATTTACACACCGAAATCATTTCCGCTAGTGCGACAACATCATCGAGTCCTGGAACAGGATTGCCTGCAGCAGCTGCTTGAGCAACCCTAAGCACAGGTAGAATGTTGTCGGGGAAGTTCATTGTAGTCTGTCGAGAGGATGTGGAACACTAAGGGTGGTGTAGATGGTAGTAGTGACAAAGAGGCGGAAGGCGAGGCAGTGTAGTCTCGTGACCAGACTCTTATGACATCCCAAAGGGAACCCTGTCATAAGAGTCTGGAACAATCAACGGCCGCATAACCGTACTATGGCTCTATCAAATTTGATGGAGTTTTCCCACAGGTTATGCCTCTTGTGCGTATACTTGTAAACTGACTCCTTGTCCATTCATGCCCTCTATATATTTACAAATTTGGTTTAGAGGCTGATCAAACACTCATTGACACTGAATCACCTCAAAACAAGCTGGAGCTACCTAACCGCAGCCGCTGTGCCTTTGCTCTATCAATTTTGATGGATTTTCCCACCTCTTCTGCGTAGGCGTAAACAGACTTCTTGTCTATCCATCCTCCATATATATTCACAATGCTCTCTGGTTTGACTCTAGAACAACTTGGTAAGGTACAAAGCACATCGACCTACAGGAAACATGCTAATCCACACACGGAACATGGTGCATAACCTGTGGGAAAACTCCATCAAATTTGATAGAGCCATAGTTGTTCCAGACTCTTATGACAGGGTTCCCTTTGGGATGTCATAAGAGTCTGGTCATGAGACTAGAGTCTCAGCGAATTTTCGAACTCTCAGGGGCATCTCATATTCACGCACAAGGTTGTGCCCTGCGTAGTCATTTTTTTTTGCGATTGTGTAAAGCCGCAACCAGTGTACTTGCAAAGACCATGAGGAGTTAATGTGCCTCGAGAAGAGTGTGATCGATCTGTCATACAGCCCTAACTCCTGCGTGCGTTGCGCCGTCCTGCTGGACCGGCCTGTGGACGCGCGGACCGAGATGTGGCGCTGACAAGAACAATCCGTTGTCTTAGTCTTCTACAACCTGTGCCACAGTGACCACAGGCACGCAGAGTCAATGTGGTTAATGCTGCTCCGCTACAACAACTGGCATTATGCACGATCTAGCGACGCCGATGCATTGCTCTCCCCCGCACTCCCCAACATTCTTGGCGCTCTCGCAGCCCCAGCCGCCCCCCCTCTCGCTCCACGCGGAGCTCCTTGAACTTGTCTTGCTCCACTCCACGACACGTCCGCCCACTCAGCCCTCCGCCAACACAACACTCGGGATAGAATCGCACGCGCAGTTGGTATCTTTTTGGATGATCCCTTTCCCATTCTTAATCCATCAGGTAATGGGTTCTCCTACCTCCAGGTGCAAGCCAATGACCGGCTTTCTTAACGTCGAGGCGGGATTGCGAGGTGCGTGTGCCTCTCTATTACTCTATTCAGCGCTGACTACTACACACCTTGCGATTGCAGCCCCGGCAGCACGCCCTTCTCTGTCGACATATGTGTCTTCCGTCCCATCCCCTACTCTTACCTCCCTGCGCACCATACTGACGTCGTTGGTTGCAAGGCTGGCCCGTCGTCGCGCTTGTGTTCATCCAGCGGCCCGACGCGGAGCTCATGTGCGTCGCGGCCCGCATCTTCGACGCATCGCTTTCCACGCGACGGACCGCATGCATACCGATCGCGACCTTCGTCCGCTGCTGGTTGAGCCACCGTGGTCATCGTCTCTGACCCCGCCCAGGACGTCACGGGAAGAGTTGCAGACCACGAGCTGTACCCCGCTACACCTCATGATTGTCCTTGGCGGCCACGACGATTCTGGTGCTTGAATATCCGTGAGTGCGCACCACGCCTATTCTTGCTTCTTTCTCGCCCTCTGACCGTGATTGGACGAAGCAGCTCATCGTGTGGGAGCCACCCGCGAAGATGCCACGTCACGCTCCATGTCGACGACCGATGCCTCCCCATGTCCGCTGCTTCCACCTTGCATCTTGCGTCGGCTGTACATGTACTCTTCTCGACTCAATTCACGTCAATGTGTCTCACGAGCGGACGACCGAGCTCAAGTCAAGAAGGGACGTGCTGTACGGTGGGAGGCGGGGAAGCGAGTGCCGGCTGTGATCGTGTAGTGGCGGGAATCAAGGCCAAGGACGGCTAGGTTCGTGGTAAGATCGTTGTATCCTTGACGTTGTGAAGTATTTTTGTGAAGTATTTTTTCGGGTATTTTTCCAGCCAAATGGATTTATTAAGACTACAGACTGGTACATGGGTGAGACGAATCTCTTTCTCGAAGGACGGGACCCCAGTAGCAATACACTACTACTCTTCCCTCTCCTAGACAGTACCGCGCCTGCTGCCTCTCATTCTTCTCAATACCATCCCGAGGCAGCCCAACGCATCCAGACTCCCTTCGGCTCACGGCCTGCGTCGCGGCCACGGAGGCAACCGCTTGCCTCCGAAAATGATATAATAAAGAAACGGAGAAACGACTCACCCCTCCTCCCCCTGCACCGGCTCCACCAAAAACGCCGCCACCCGCGGCCCGTGCAGCTCCAGCGCGCGCTCGAGGTCGCGGATCTCGCCTGCGAAAATAATCAGCGCTCGTTCGCAGAAAAGACGACTACTCACCAAACCTAATAACCCTACTGCCCCCTCCGCCTCGGGGTCCACAAACGTCGGCCCCACGCCGGGGAGGTACGGCCCGAACCCGACGCGCACGGAGGGGTCCGTGGACATGCTGGAGGCGTGTTAGTGTCAGCGAGACGTGCTGGCGGAGAAAGGTATGGATGTGAAAGACAGGAGAGGGAGCGGGGATCGGGTGAGAGGAAGGGTACCGCGACGGGAAGATGGAAGATGGAAGATGGACGGAGGCAGGTCGCACGAATGAGAGCAGAACCCTACCCTCAGTGCCCGCCCTCCTCGCTGTCGTCCCCGGGGATCTCGTCGAGCCTCTCGAGATCGACGAGGCACTCCCCGATGATCTTCACTGCCTTGACGAGGTCTGCCTCCTCGGGGGCGAAGCGGACCCTGCGAAGAGATATCAGCATAAGAACTCTACACGAACGAGCGAAAGGGAGCAAAGACGCGAACAGGCGCGCGGCTTCTGTCCCCGTAGCCGTAGCATCCAACGAGACAGAACCACTCACACGTTCCCATGCGTCGTCTTCGCCAACACGCCTTCGCCTTCAACAGCAGGCAAAACTGCCACGCCGTCCTCCGCTTGTTCCCCGCGACGTCCTGCCCCCGCGCAGCGCGCGCGGCGTTGCCTGCGTCTTCGTCGATGACGACCGCGTTGAGGAGGCCGAGGCCGCGCACGGTTTTGATGTAGGGGGACTGTAGGCGGAGAGGAGAGTCAGCGAGCGATCAGGTGGGAGTTTAGGCAGGGGGGAGCAGGGGAGGGACGGGAAACGGCAAGTAGAGGATGGGAAGCGGGAAGAGAACATATGCGCGGTGCGAGAGAGATGGAATAGATGGGGTTTTCGGAGTAGACGGACAGAGAAAGAGCAAGAGGGACGGAAATGAGGGAGGAGCGGGAGAGCGGTGGTACGGCATGTAGGAGACGGAGCGTCTAGAATGGGCAAGAGCCGAAGAGCAAGCAAGAAACGCACCTTAAGCGCAAGCACCGATGAGCGGAAGACTTCGCCCAGACGCGCCGCGCGCGCGGAGAGGTCCTCCTCCACTAGGACGTCCAGGGCCGTGATCGCGACGGCGCAGGCGAGGGGGTTCCTGTGGGGCAAGCGGGCGGGTTAGCGGGCGATTCGGGTCAAGGCGACGCAGGGAGAGCACAAATGCATGGTCGGGTTGAACTCCGACGGCAAGGACGCGGGTAGCAGCCCGCAGCTCTCCACCACAAACAAACAAAGAAAAAACCGCCAACCACTCACCCTCCATATGTACTCCCATGCTCCCCGGGCTGTATGCACAGCATCACGTCCTTGTCCGCCAGCACCGCCGACACGGGGTACACCCCGCCCGAGAGCGCCTTGCCGAGGAGCACGATGTCCGGGCGGACGCCGGCGTAGTCGATGGGGAGCATCCTGTGGGTGGGGTTAGTCAAGTTTTGGAAGCGGAGGGAGAAGAAGGGAAAGGAAGAGGAAGGGCAGGGATAGAGGGGTACGGTCGGTGGGGAACGTCAACAAGCCAAACGACGAGCAGCACGCCCGCCCGTCACATCTCGAGCAACATAGTACGGTGCGTTCGAGAGCGTCGTACGGGCGGTCCATGAGAAACGAGGCAAGAGAAAAAATGAGGCAACGAGCAATGAAACGCCAACGCACTTGCCAGTCCTCCCCAACCCCGTCTATATCTCGTCGCAGAACAGCAGCACGTTGTGCTTCTTGCAGAGCGCGGCGACGGCGGGGAGGTAGGTCGGGGGCGGGACGATTATTCTGTGGGCAGAAACAGAAAGTGGTTAGTATTGGTTGGGAGACCAGGGAAGAGGAAGGAAGGAGGGTAAACAATCAAGCACAGCACACTTCCATATATGGCACTAACCAAGCTACTAACTTGTATCCCAAGGCCAAACGCAATCAACACACAAGAGTAAACACATCAGCACAGCCGCTAACCAGGCAACTATTTTACCGTATAGTCCAAACCTAAAGGTTCGGCAATTACAGATAGTTTGATGCCCTAGCCATGAGCTATGGTTTTTATCTGAAGCCGACTTTGTTGACCCTTGTATGACTGCAAGTTTGAGATTGTCAGGCTTTGAACTTTCTGAGGTTTTTATAGCAAGCTAAACACAATTAAGAGAATGAATCCATACTCAAAAACGAAACTTTCTGTGTATTAGGATTTTGTGCACTCAATACTTTTCACCTCCGCTCCACTTCCTTTTTGGGATGAGCACCGCCTCCTAATGCCCTCTGCCGACAGCACATAGAATCTCGGCAACAAGCTCAAGCCGAAGCCCAAACAAGGTTTGGTTGTTTGGCATCCTGGCTCTCTTCCCCAACCTCCACTCGCGACACCTCCCTCCCACCCGCCAAAGGACGACGGTGGCAATGAGAGCGACACAACAACACTGACAATGCCCAAGTGCCACCCCATCTCGTCCTAGCGTGCCCATGACACCGCAGATCCAGCGCATGGCGCAGGAGCTCTTCCCCTCCCCGCCCCCCGCATCTCCACCCCCCATTTGCGTGCGTCGTTGGATCCCACAAACACACCGACAATGTTGACAGTGGCGCCGACAGGTGACTCAATTGAGCTGCTGGCGAGTCTGCGGCACTCCCACGCTGCGGAGCAGGTGCTGTACGCGCAGCTCGTGATGACACCTGTGGGTGCGCTGAACGACTTGCGGCGCGTGTTCATGATCACATCCAAGGTCGCAGGTCATCCAGCACGGGTCGGGGGCAAGCTCGCTGGCATTGCTGGTGTTGCTGCAGCTGGTGTTGACGCTCATGGTGCTGAACAACAAGAACAGCTCCGCGTCATCATTGATCATTGTTCTCGGCAAAGCAGCTGTTTACGGCATCGACACAGTAGGTGTAGCCTGATCCACATCTCCACACAACTTAACTGTGTTTCACGATACCTGTGCCGCCACCCAAATCTCAGCCTAACCCTTCTAGTCAATACATTACCACTCACTTTTGTAGCCTAACTTCTGGCTCAATATAAGTAGCATTGTACATCCCTAGAAATGTAATTCAAATCTTATTTTTCTCCATTTCGTAGACTTGTCCGAATCCGCTGTCCAAACAGCGCCATGGCGGCAGCTTGTGCAGCACATCACAGCAAAAACACTTTGCTGAAAGATGCCGCAAATCAAATTCCCGTTTGGGTAAAGGGGCAGAGGTGGAAATACACAACTGATTTTGTGCCATGAGCTGTGGTTTTCTATTTGAAGCCAATCTTTGTTGACACTTGTATGACTGCAAGTTTGAAATTGTCAGGCTTTGAATTATCTTGGGCTGTTAAATGAAGCTGAGCGCTACTGAGTGAATGAAAATACCTGACTCAAGTCGACTAAGTCGACCTCAGGTCAGCTTGTTCAACTCTGGAGTTCAAGTCGACTTTATCAAGTCAACTTAAGTGACTTAACTCAACTTAGTCATCAACTCGGGAGTTGACCTCACCCGACCTCGGATTGTGGAAACATTGAACCAAAGCAAATCATCCCTTGTCTATCTGCTTGGTGACATCCTTTAGGGACCTGTTCCACAGTTTAAAATGTATTTCCGGGCATTTCTGTGGTGTTCAATAAGGTTCGAAAGAGCCTCCAGAGGTTTTATGTATTGCAAAAGCATTTGTAGATCAATCAATCGTGTGGGAATCTGGTTTGTGGGAGGTACATCCTCTCAAGTGCCACACCCATGCCATGCAGATGCCATGCAAGTGCTGTGCAGATGCCGTGAAAATGTCATGCAAGTGCCATGCAAATGCCATGCAAGCATGTGGCACATGCCATGCAGATGCCACCATGACAAATGCTGCCCACTTTGCCCCTTGTGTTCCAGATCCAGAGCTTGAATCCCCACACTGTTGCAAGTTGCAGCGTGCAGTTATGCATTCCCTTAGGTGGTGGGTGTTGTTGTCACTTTCTCGTGGAGGTCCATTTCCCTCTGTTTCTTACACAATGCAGTGCTGGAGGCTAGCCGATTGTTGGTTGTCCAGTTACTGACTGTACTACAAAAAAAAAAAAAAAAAAAAAAAAAACCCGCTCCCACGTGAATCAATAATCAATGGACCCACTACTATTATCCAGATCCATTCTAACATGAGTGAAATGATTTTGAAACAGAAGTGCGCCGCTGTCCACCACCGAAACATTGCAGGCATAAAAATATGTCGAAGGCATTGGGGCAGAGGCGGAGCAGTTGCAAACATGGGTCGATTGAAAGCAGGGATGTCGACTTTTTGAGAAGGATGCCCACCGGACTTCGCGGTGATAGGGCATGTACCAAAACATGCATGAAAACACCAGTTTTTATTTCATTTTGAACCTATTAGCGGGCAGAAGTGAGGCATTAGATTATGAGTGTACACCCTCCCTGGGGTGGTAGGCTACACTATTGATGGCCGAAAGTCAGTGTAACAAACCAACTATGAAGGATTGAGTAGACTTGACAAGGCAGCCCAAAAGGCTGTTACGTCCTGACTATGATATTCTACACTGAGCTATAGATGGTGGCGGTAAGCCATTATCTTATGCGCTGGAGGTGAAACATCAGGGGACTACTCAGAATTATTGACTTGCCATCTCAACGGCCTCTGAATAGTCTGATGACTATTAAAGCAAGATATACGAAGCCAGGATTGGTACAACCACATTAGGGCCGGCAGGGATATAGCACCGCGCCATTTTGTGTATAAGGCCAACTGATTAGATTAGGATGAAGACTTGTTACCGAGTTAATCATCACTGTGGTTACTCGGGCAGATCTGGCCGTTAGAAAGATGCGGGCCTCGCATCAAGGATTTACTGATATGATTGATGAGGATCGACACTATAGAATAGTGCCGCGCTATACTTTACTAGTCACTATACTGGTCTGCCAGTATAGTGCCGTGCTATCTTGTCAATCTGCTTGATATTTACTATGAGTTACACTGAGCTTGTGAAGTGTGGACTGATAGAGAAATTGAATAGAACTTGACTAAGACTGACTTGACTAGTCAGCAATGACAGACTTGCTCAGTCAGAAAGATGAAAACCAAGACAACTAAGCACAACTTATGGCGTGCTAGAGAAATACATGTGGATTAGCCCCGGTAGCAGGTCATAATACCCATGGTTGAGAATGTCTTCTACGCCATTGGCCATTCACTACTTGGGCTCCCACCCTTTATTGTTCCTATTCATTCCGTCTATCTCCTTTACTTCTCTCTGAAATGTATAAAAGCCAGCTGTGTACTCTGTATTAGCCAGTAAAATATCCCCCAGATATACGGGCAATATAGTAGACTCTAGATTTGTGAAAGAGATCAGATATATTTGCAGACACACAGAAAAGATTAAAAGATATGGGATGTCGAAAAGACTACCAATCGCATTGATATAAGAGCCCCGCTCAACCTGCACCAACCAGTCTCCGGTAGCAGCACTTTAGGCCTCCAGGACTAAGGCTTGTTGTGTAAATTGTACTCTCTTGTCTCCTGTAGCAGCGCTTTAGGCCCCCAGGACTAAAGACTAGTTTGTGCTAGTAGAAGTGAAACCGCCGCCTTCAATGTAACTGTCCGCGCCTTAGCCCAGCATCCACCTTCTGTGTAACAGCCCCCATTTCATTGATACCGCCGCCGTTCGTGCAGCGTTGGTTGATATTGAAGTAGCATCTGTCTGTTGATAGTCTGCCCTACCTTCTGCTTCTTGGCTAGCTGCCAGTAGTGTTAGGTCCTGCCGCTCACAAAGAAACTGAAGACTTGAACAGTCTAAGGTTTAACTTGAGTCTTGATATCCTGTTGGCGTGAAGTCCCTGCTACCCTAGCATACCCGTGCTTAACCGCATAGTTGCTATTGAAACAAAGCCTTATTCCAACCTTGCACACCCTTTTGACGGGTGATACGTACCATACCTCCCCGAACACACACACACACGAGTATTAGGATTAGGATTAGTGATTTGTTTTGGTTTTGGTTGGTTTGAGTAGAGTGACTAGTTCGCTTTTCTCACTAGTCAATCCATTAGATTTCACGGCTGCACCCTAGTGCACCGTTTCAGCAGGCAGTGACCCAACTGGGGTGAACGAAAATTTTCTTTTCATTCAGTTGATCATGTGTGAGTTGTGATGTCAGAAGGCGATCCAGGTCTAGACGTAACTTCAAAGCATGGAGCCATCTGTTTCGAATTTCACATTTGGTTGGGGATTCACCCCCTCTACTAATTACACAATCATTCCGGATTTTTCATATCTGGAAGAGGGACTCAGAGATTAGGATGTGGAATAGCCATGTAGCACTGCGGAGTTGCCGTCCTCTTTCATCTTTTATAGTGATCAGACTGCAGCCAAGGATGCCACCGAGGGTGGGTTCAGGCCAGACTGGATGCTTCTTGAGCCAGAGCTTCTTTGCCGCTTCCCAGATTTGTCTCTGCCCTGGGCGAGCACACTTCAGAATTATGTGCTCGAGATCTTCTGTCTCCCCACAGAACTGGCAGATGGCTCATTCCTCACAGTCAGGGATGTGTTTCCAGAATTTACCAATATGATGAGCCCCATGTATAGACTTCCACAGGAAATTTCTAGATTGGCGTGTAAAGTCCTTGTGCCTAATTGACTTCCAGATTTCAGCCGGTGAAGGCAGCCTGCCAATGAGTCCTACTAAGTCACTCTGGACAAGCTCTATATAACTTTCTGTCATGGGCCAGTGAGCTTGGGGTTTGTGTTCCTTGATTGCAGCATATGCAGTTGCTTGGGCGAGGGTTGAGAGTTTCAGGCCATTTAGCTTCATTTCATGTGGGACATGTATGTCAATTTGAACTTCAGCATGGTTCATGCCCTCTTTAGCTAGTTGCAGGGCTTCCTCTTTGTATTCTTTTCAGGAGTGGTCATCCTGGTGGACATGGAAAAATGTCTTTGCTGTCCTGAGTTTCAGTCTTGCTGCTAGGGCTTGCAGTGCAGCTCTATTTTCCTCCCCCACCACCCTTGGTCTTCGGATTTGCTGAGGCGAGTGCACATTTCATTTTGCAGAGATTTTCGGGCTGAGTGGAGGACCAGTTCGGTGGCTGGGTCCGCAGACTGGACTGCAATTAGGGCCCCCACAATTCCAGCAGTGTCAGACAATTGGGGAACTCTGCTCGGGATTCTAAGGCCCAAGTTATGCTGGTCATGGGGGCCATAGCAGATGCCAACTCCTGCTATGTGCTCACCCCCAGCAGATTTTATGGTAACCCCACCGATGAAAATATCAACTGGGTTCTGCTGTGTAGCAGTATTTTGGGGGTGGGGGCCCATCGCCCCTAGTACATTGTTGGCACGGCTACTGAGGAGGGTGAAGATGCGGAAGCCCCCCGTTAGAGTCTGGGTTTCTCTGGGGGGGCAGGGCAGGATGAAATTCAACCTAGATATCAACAAAATATCGGATAGATTTCACCTACCTGTAGGTTGATTTTGAACAAGTGTAGGTTGATTTCAACATTGTATTAGGTTGGTCGCTATAGGATATTTACTATCCTAAAATGGCCGAATTCATCCTATTTCCGTCCGGGTGTATCCCGTTGACTTTCATCCTATCTTAGGCTCAGGCCATTCCAAGTGATATCCTCGCTCTTGCGGGATGCAGAGATTCATAGTTATGAGGACACCATATTTATATTCATGCAGTAATATTAGGGCAGCCCGCTATGTACCGACACACTGCAAGCTCACGAACACCAGATCGCTTCAGGATGCTGCCACAATTACAATGCACCCCAGGAATAGTCGGCCATGGCGCCGCTGACGTTGATACTGGGCTCGTGAAGACAGTAGGCTTTTGTATGATGGGTCAAAAGGTGGAAAATGTACGCACTTGGAATTTAATCTCCGTGACACAAAACTGGGTTTAGTGTTCACCAACTACGGGGGGACAAGCATTGGGGATTGGAGATATTACTGAGTGTACTTGAGGGCAAGATAGAGGAGCTTGAGGCTGAAGGCTTGAAGTTGAGGACACGAGTTCAGAGAGCGAGACATCTTGAGCCAATATTTGTTTGCGGCTGGCTTGGGGTCCTGAAACAGAGGAGTACTTGAGGGATTGAGGCAGCACTTGCGGGTTTGAAGTTGCTTGAGGTGGACAAGGACGAGAGACAAGAGTGGGCAGAGGCGGGGAGGGAGACAGGTCATTGTCGAGAGCAAGGAACACCATCAACCAACCATCAAAATGTCACAAGACGTGATGATGCACGCACGTACCATGCACGTGTTGATGGCATTAAGAATTTGTTAACCGTATACAACCACAAGTTCCATTTCTTCAGAACACATGTGCTGAGGTCTCCATATTAGTTTATATCTTTATTGTGCCCAAAATAACAGAGCTTTCCGGGTCTCCGGGATGAGGAGCAAAAATCACCCCAATTTTAGGTTGATCTCGACGGTAGGTTGATTTGACGCCCGGATGCAGGCGGTGTGAAATCATCAGGCCGCAAGTTGAAATTTATAGGTAGGTTTTCAACCTATATAATAGGATGAAAAAAATCAACCTAAAATCAACCCGAACATAGGTTGAACGGCGAAAATCAGCCTATCATTGGTTGAAAAATCCACCTTCGCCAGCCCCATAGTGTTTGTTTTGGTGGGATGAACAATACTTTTGACTCATCCAAGTCCTTGATCGGGTCCTCCTCACCTGGGACAGGTAGGGAAGGCAGCCTAGGGTCCCATCTCGGGAGCAGGTGGTCTAGTTGTGATTCTACGGTCACAAGTGGGGTTTTTGCAGACCTTTTCTAACCGATCATCTTGGCATGGGGGGCAGCTGAAGTTTGCGGAGGGCTAGTGCTCCTTATCGCTCAATCGTGAGGAGACTTGTCGGCCCCCTCCAATTGTGAGGGTGTTGTGGTGAGCCTGTAGGCATTTGCAGGCAGTCGTGTTGTTATGTTGGATAAATTCCGGGTCCTGACCAAAGTGGTGGAATAGGGGAAGCATTTCCCGAATCTCAACTGAAGGATTTAGTGTATTGAACTCTGTGCCGTATTTTTGTGCACATTTGAGCATATCTTTGAGGTGCTTTGGCCACTCTTTTTTATTTGCTGCCCAGAGTTGGAGGAACATGTTGATGTGTGAGAGGGGATCAACCCTGGAGTTTTTTACATCATGCTTTGCAAGCTTGGTGTCCGCCAGGTAGCACCAGTCAGCCCTCAGGGAGGGGCCAAGTTCAAGGTAGGACTTTAGTTTCATGCAGGAGATAGCTTTGTCTCGTGCTCTCAGATCCAGTACGTTCTTTCCGCCCTCTAGGATATGTGTCATTAGCATTTCTTGCCCTACAGGAGAAGACTTCGCTCCACCCCACATAAATTCTCTCTGGGCATGTAGGAGGTGGGTGACAATTTTTTCAGAGGAGCGAATGACGACGACGACGGCCAGAATGTTGATGTACCAGAGAGAATGCGAGGAGGGGACCAGATCCAGTACATTCTTTCCGCCCTCTAGGATATGTGTCATTAGCATTTCTTGCCCTACAGGAGAAGACTTCGCTCCACCCCACATAAATTCTCTCTGGGCACGTAGGAGGTGGGTGACAATTTTTTCAGGCATTCCATTCATTTGTGTAAGGTATTGTGTCATGGCTGCGACAGTAATCTGGATTATGTTCTTGGGGGCCCCAAGAGTGGGGTGGTGTCTTTCCCATCTCTCCAGTGCAGAATCGAATTTTTCTAGGACCGGTGTGTGAAGGCGTCTATGCCATTTCCGATATGTCCACCCAAAATTCGGACCAATTCTCCTTCCTTGGCTATGTGCACAGAGGCTGATATGGCCGAGTCATTTGCATTTAATTCTTGGGTTTCAATTACTTGAGCCCGGTATTCTGGGGTGCCTACTGGTATGACTTCTGTCTTTTCCACATTGAACTTCACACTTGAGGCCAGGCACCATTTATTAAGGAGGCATTGGAGTTCGTTAAAGCTGTCTGAGGCGTCCAGATATACTGTTGTGTCGTCGGCAAACATCTTGCAAACCACATTATTTATGAGCTGAGGGACCGAGTAGCCTTTGAGGTTTGACTGTTTTCTCTTCTTTTGTTCCAGGGCACCAATAGCTACCTTGGCTCTCTTACACCCAAATGTGTTTATCTCGTTTGTGAGCTTCTTGTGCAGGACTTGGTAATTTTCCTCATTGGTTCGCATCTCAAAAGTTGTTTGTTCAGCTTTCTGGCCTATTTCGGTGACAGAGTCTAGGAACTTCTGGTCATGCATCAGGAAGGCAGGGAGGGTGTAGATTCCATCTCCGATAAAGGGGGAACCTGGAGCAGATATTTGTACTGAGACCATCCAGTGGTCTGTAAGCATCCCTGTCGTATCATCTATGCTCCATTTCCTGCTTCTTACTGTCAAGCACCGGTTCCCGATCGGGATCCGACGGAGGTCCGAGATACACCTGAGAGATGAAGTGCGTATAAGCAAGACGAAGGGGTCGCGATGTAGAGGGAAAATATCGGAGTCTGAACGGAATACCGAACCCGTATACTGAAAGGAAGGGGCTTGGCTTCAGCTCGTGCGCTGCGCCCTTCTCTACGCCTGGTGCCCAATTTCGGAGAGAGACTCGGAAGAGGACGGAGTCCGAGAGGAAGAGTATAGGGCAGACTAAGTCGATATTCAAACTGAAGTCTAGCTACCGACATGGCTTGTATTTATACGAGAGTAAAGTATTAGTGGGGATATAATGTAAGTACCGGAGCTTCGGAGTTCCGAGTGGGTCCGTGATGGATCAAGTCGTTATGAGTCAAGTGAAGTTAAGCTGACTCGGATATCATCGGGTCTCCGATGGCTCCGTGATGGAGAAGCATAAAGCGTAACCTAGGAGTCAGAGGGAATCATATGTAGTACAAACCAATAGAACAAGGGCAAATACAGAAAGGCAGTGTCGGATATAATCGGGATCGGAGATCGTCGGAGTCCGATGGCGTCCGAAAAGGATGTGAAGTCACGACACGTGACACTTGCAAACAGTTCTGGGGTGGTATATATTCTGTCGATCCTGGACATTGTCCCCTCCTGGCGGGTGCTCATATATGTATATGCTTTCGTATCTGGGTTTATGGTGTGCCAGCTGTCTTTAAGGTTCAGTAGATGTTTGAATTTTGCCAGGGCAGCAGTTGCTCCTGGTGCATCTGGTCTGTATGGGAGCCTGTCAATTGGTTCTTCAGCTATGTTGATGTCTCCGCCTGCCTGGTCCGGGGCTGGGGGATCCTCGGTTGTCCGGGGGTTGTGGAGCTCTTCCCAGAAGGCCTTATTGGCCCCCATTGACTCAGCTGGAGCATATACTCCCAAAACAGTTATCTTGTGCTTGCCATGCCATGGCAGTACAGCTAGAATCACCTGCCCTGGGATCAGGTAGTGAATTTGAACACCGTCTGTATTTGTAAGTTCGCAATTTAGAACAATAGCAATTCCTTTCGTGCTTGGGTCATCAGGGAAGGGGGAGTTATAAATATCTATCCAACGGGCTAGGTGACTTTCCTGAATCTCCACAGCTTGCTCAGCGGAAAGGTGGGTCCCCCCCACTACCTGAACCCCCGCCCCACCACCACAAATGAGCCAGCAGAGCGCGTGCGACCCACACCCGGGGTGCTCGATTGATTTTTTCTTCCGCCCGTTTATATTAATTGCACTCAGGTTTAGCCAGGCTGTGGTTTTTCTGCTAATAACAGGGTTATTTAGGTGCTGGCAGGCTCTCTTCCGTTGGAAGAAGGCTGGTGCATGCTCCTCATTCTGAGGGATACGGCCCCACGGGCTCTGCAGCGTGCAAATTTTCCTGTGTGGACCTGACCCCTTAGAGGGGAACCCTGGCTTGGGTTTTGAGGTGCTGGGTTTGCACCTTCCAGCGGCATGCCGACGGCCAGCAGAATGGCAGGCTGGTTTGCACCCCTCCTCCCATGTCTGCTGGCATGTGTGTTTTGATTGAGCTGACTGCTGTTTGCAGACTTGTTCCCCGAGGGGTTGCCCCTCGGTTTGCAAGTCACGCAGATTGGCGAGTCGGCCCGACATGTGTACTCACACTGCCACCCTCTAACATTCTATCTCTGTCATTGGGGATGTGGCTGACAGCCAGTGCCACATTCCCTCCAGAGACGGAATCCACAGCACCATCACTACTCACTTCCTCAACTACCAAAAGATTAAAACGAGAAGGCATTGAATTACGTAGACTGGGTGCCAACTAACACTCCAGGTATGGGGCAGACCATCCCGGCCTCCATGGGGAGTGTGCTAGCAGTACTGGGACGGGTTCCATGTATGGGTAGGTCCCCTCCTGGTCCCGATAACTTCAGCCTCTCGGTGCAGTGAGGTATGGCCCAAATAGGCCTCCACATAATTAACCACTAGGATTTCCCGTTCAAGCGGTAAATGTGGGCCTTGGGTTGCTGTTAACGTGAGTAGAAGGATGGTGAGGGAGAAATAGCCCTCGTGTGGGTCCCATAACCCATGGAACTGGGGTGTCACTTCTACACACACAGACTTGTCTTAGCATAAATCTGGGTGCAGATGGCCGGAGATCAATATACAGGGCTGTTTCCGTCACGATTGTATACGGGTAAAATGTAACAACTCAAAGTGGTACCTATTCCAGCAAGTAAACACTTTGGGGTGCATGAGAAAGGAACTATGGTTCCAAAAATAAAGGACACAGGATTTTGAGGAACCAGGAGGGTGCCGATGATGGGTCAACACAAATGGGAGTCTTTTGGGCTGAGTGGATAGGGCAAAAACAATCCTTGCACGTCTAGGGTTAGGTTCATGTGAAACACTTGTTATTGGGCAGGGATCAGGGAGCATCTATGGAAAGTAGCTATTGATACGTGTATAGTGTACAGGGGGCAGTAAAATGTCAGTTTCCACGGTGACAATCACCACCTTTGCGATCACCCTTGCAATCATTGTGGTCCTTCCCTTTCCCTTTACCCTTGTTCTTGTTGCCACAAGGGCAGCTGCCGGACTTCTTGGTGCGTGGGTTGAGCACTTTGTGGGTGGTGTCGAGGAGTGCACTGATCGTCTCGGGGGTTGGGCCAAGCCAGCCGGGGATGCTCAGCAGGAGGCAGAGGTTAGTCGGATGGTCGATGGAGAGGCAGATGTTGCAGTGGAGGGGGTGGGTGTAGATGCGGCCTTGCCCGTGGAATGTGGTGTCGAGGACAAGGTGCTGGAAAAGCCCGTGGAGTGCGTTGAACGGCTCCTCATCGTTGGTTGGCTATCTGTCAAAATATAAGCATGTTTGCAGTGGAGGCAGAACAACACATATTTAATGTATACATTCCAGGCAACAAATGGGCTACGTGGGGAGAGGAGGTTGATGGGCAGCGTGATGATGTGATCCCCAAAGAGCTTGAGACACTTGTCTGCAGTCGCGTCGGAGGGCAACGAGTCGCAGTGTGCACGTACAAAGTGGGTGATGGCTGGATCTGCAAGCAGTGTCGACAATGATGCAGTGGGCAAGATCGGTGTCGAACTTGGCCATGGCAAAGCCCTGCCAGGTGCCCATAAAGCCTGAGATCGGTGGGTGGTATTCATGGAAGAATATGGTGAGCATGTCTGAGCAGAGATAGCCCATGTTGATGAGGGCCTGGGCCTGGTCGTTGTCGATGCCAGCGATGAGCCATGCAATGGGGTCGGGGCCGTTATTCTCCGCCAGGCCTGGTGAGCGGATGAGGATGCTGGAGTGGGGGCATTGAAGCGGTCAGCAATGTTTGTGTGGACAAGCTCTGCAGTCTGGATGCAGTCTCCATTGCCCCCCGAGATGGTGGCAACGACCTTGGGCTGCAGGACCCCATCCCACTGGCTCAGCTGGTGGGCGGGATGGTTGTGGTAAAGGGTGCAGGTGGACAGTCCGTAGATGACACGGGTGAGGTGTTCATGGAAAGGGACGAAGGAGCCATGGGGAGGCTTCCCATCCAGTGTGTCAAAGGTAGGGGAAAGGCAGTTGAACCTAGGGTGGGGCTCGGCTTGGCGGCGCTTCTGACCATCGCGGTATTCCCCCTCGTCGGCACAATGCTGCTTGAGGGGTGAGGTGGGCGTGTTACGCGCAGCGGAGTTGGTATGTAGGTGCTTGGGGGATGTGGGGGTGCCATCGATGATAGCGTGGGTGGCAGCACATCGGGAGGAGGACGCACCAGTGCCCACGTCGGTCTTCTGACCGATGGACAACTTGATGGCGCGGTTTAGGTCGACATTGAGGTCTCAGGAGGTGCACCCCTCGTTGAGGAAGTGTGAGTCGTCAGACTGGGGATGGGGGGGGGGGGGGGGGGAGATCCAGCTCTGCAGGGAGGCGGGAGTGCATGGGGCTAGAAATGTGTGAGCAGGTGGAGGGGAAAGTATATTGGGAATGACTGACCCTTTGCCTTCCCCTTACCCTTGTTCTCTTTGCACTTCCGTGCATGCGACTTGGGGGGCGCGTTACCTGATGCTGAGATGGGTGGAAAGTCCGGTCCAGGGCTATGTGCCCTGCCACAGGGGTCGAGGAGGCAGTGGGCGCGATCACACCACAGGATGGGGTCATCAGCACCGATGCTTCGGACTACGAGGTAGCATTTTAGATCCGGACCGGCTGGGGGTAGTAATATGATACTCACAGGCTTGGTGGCATTCTGGGTGGCCACCAGGGTGGTTTGGGGCCCAGCGGCACCATTGCTGTGGCAGAGGCAGTAATGGTAGAAAAGTCCACAGCAGCGGGAAGGGCAGTGGTGGGAGGGGCTGGAGCAACGGCAACGGCAGCTTTCACAGTAGTGGTGGGAGCAGCAGCAGGCCTCGCAGCAGGGATTACAGTGGGGACAGCAGTGGCCTTCGCTGCAGAGGATGTGGTGGCCTTCGAGGCTGGGCCTGCGGCTTTCGCGACAGTGGGGGCCTTTGCAGCAGCGGCGGGGGCCTCAGTGAGAGCCGCAACGATGGTGGCAGAGACAGGGACTAGGGTGGGGATTGGAGTGGGCACCACCGTCGCCAAAGACATGGTGACAGCAGGCACGGCGGTCGAGGGCAAATCTGTGGTGGCTGAGGCAGGCACCTCCGCCATGGGTGTATCAGCGACGGGGGGGGGAGTTCGACAACCACTGGAAGGGGCACCGTCACCACCACCAGGGTGGCAGTAGCAGAGGCAGGGGGGTCAGCAGTGGGGACACTAGATGCACGTTTGGCAGCAAGAGTGACCCGGTCGCTCGTAACAGCGGCACGGTCGGCGTACAAAGTGGGTTTGGGGTTGCGTTGGGACATTGGGGAGAGAGGGAGATGGTATGGTTGTTAGGCCTGTAGGGCAGGGGTCAGGTTCTGTTGGTTGCAGAATGAGCACCAGGTACATACAGTATTATACGGCCGAATGGGATGATCAAATTTTGTTCGCCGCTGCAAATGCAAGCACAATGATTTTATATCGATCTGAATCGGCCAGGGGGAAGGTTTAGGTGTGATCTAATGACATTCCAAATTTTACATGCATACCTGATGCCCAGAGTTATATCGAACGGAAATACGGTCAAAAGTCATTATCAGCTGCTTGACATGCCAATGGGATGCATCACATGACATCAGTATCTACAGTAAAATACTCGAACTTGGAGGAATTCTACTATTCCTTGTAGATAGAGGTGGCATGTTTGGTCATTCTCAACCCGTAGATCACCATGAGAATGAGCGAGGGTGTCCAGAGCCCTTTTTTTTTGCGAGGGCAGCAAGCAAAATCCCAATGGGGAAGGGCATGACGTGACCATCCCATTCGCCGATGTTTTACAGATTTCAATGGTTTCTGCTCCTCCAATGGCTTCGATATGTCGTATTCATACCTTATTGAGTAAATAATATGTTCTCAATTATTTTCAAATTTTATTATCAACACTGTGCTGCAATACTCGTAGATTGATCTGCCTTTTAATTTCACTTTTGGGCACTTTTTGGATTGATCTCATTATAGTATAGGATCGCTTTCCCCTATGCATAATTCCTGTTACTAGACTGTATATAAGATGTCCACCTAGTCATAAATAAAATTCCGAGGCCAGACGACGTGTGCTTGAGGATAAAACTGGGTTTGTCCCATTGGATGGTGGTGTCCCATTCGGCCGTATAATACTGTACCAATTTATCCAGAAATGCACAAAGAGCAGCAGCGACAACACAAATTGGTCGCCAAAATTGGTATGTCGCGGGGGTGTGTTCATGGTTTGGCACTCTTTGTGTATCAGCACAGCATGGTGACAGTGATGTTCATTGCAGAGCGGGTGGGTGGCTCAGGGTTTTTCTTTGTGTGTAGAGAGACCGTCGAGAGGTGGGTGGGCAGAGTGGGCTGAATGGACAAAGAGAGAAGAGCTTCGGCCGGCAGGGTCAGCCATGGATCACAGATGGGTGGCTTGCATGCGGGTGCAGCCGCATCACCGTCGTTGTGGGCAACACAGAGAAAAGATGTGAGAAAATGTGCATGGGAGCCCATTGTGCTCAGGAACAGGTGGCTTCAGGGCTTTAACTCAGATGCCTGTATCGTTGGTTCCTGAGGGTCTGGGCTCGGTCCGAGAAAGACTGGAAGCTGCAGAAAGAGCTTTCAGTTGATTGTACCAAATATAGTTGCTGGTAGTCATGTGGACAAAGATTGTTAAGTGGTGATGGTCAGAGGTGTTGTGCTCGCAGACCGATGTAGGGGAAGCCCGCAAAGGCAAGCTTTATGGAAAGAGGTGGTGAGCTGGCAGTGCGCTGGCAGCGTGCGATCCCGTTTCTAATCGGCACGGGGGTACCGGTGATAGAGTGTGTACTAAAACATGCATGAAAACACCATTTATTTCATTTTGAACCTATTAGTGGGTAGGAGTGAGGCATTAGATTATGGGCATACACCCTCCCTGGGGTGGTAGGCTACAGATGGTTGCACAAGTAACTTATGTAAATTAACTTGCCCCGCCACAAGTAACTTGTAGCTAACTTGTGGCAGGGCATGTTAAATTTACCCGCACAGTTCCGCATAAGTACAAGTTCCGCACAAATAAGTTAACTTAAGTTAAAATAAATAAGTTACATGTTAATGGTTCTTTCGTCTTGTTACCTATGGGGTGCCATCCAAGCACCTAATATCACCTCAAATATGAGTCTCTTGCAGTCCTATGATGCTTTGAGGCATGATCCATGTTGTTGTGACTAATTTTCTGCTGGGAGTAAGTTCAAGCCGGCGGAGAGATGCATTGGAGGTGCAGGACATCGAGGTTGAGTTCATTTTGCAAAGATATTATTTGTACATCAGATCTAGGCAACAAGGGTACTTGTACAATGCCCGTTCTAAGTACAATGGCTGTTTTGCCCCAAAGTTGAACTAACTTGCTTTTGACTTTGGATGATCAAGGGTGTGTGGGATTTCCTTGAGTGTATGACTGCTCAAACATCAGACCTAACCTTTTCATGTCAGGTGTTCCCCCAATGACAGCTGTACCTGGAGTGCACCTCCGAACATGTGAAGTGCCCCAAAAATCCAATCCAGCCAATGTTCAGCTCAAAGTATTACCTGACTTGATGTGCAGATGTTATTTAATCATTAAATACCCTCAGTTTGAGTCCTTGAATGTCTTGAGGCTTGCGAGATGCTAACTTGCATGAATTGATTGTACAAGTTGATTTTGGCCGAGGATTGATGCCATCTGATGGCATAAGTTAGTTTGGTCATGTTAACTTGATCTAAATTGGCCCACAAGTTCGCTTAAGTTAGCTTTGGCTACCTTCAATTAACTTAGCATCTTGCAGTTCAACTCGATGAATGGAGTGTTTGAAGAGAACAGGGTTGTATAACTTGGAGAAACAGACAAACTGGTAGTAACTGATGGCATCTAAGTTAATTTGTTCGTGTTACTTTGATCTAACTTGGCGGGCAAGTCAGTTGCTCACAGTTGACTTGTGCTACCTTCAGTTCACTTCTTAACTTATAGGTCAAGCCAACAGTTGAATGGGTAGCATGTTTTGAAGGTCATTTAAGTTGAGGTGAGACTGACATGAAAAGTATCTAACCTTTTCTTACACATTCCGTGGTCCATCTCTGTCATGAATCACCTAGGTTCTACTTTTTCGCGTGACGCGTCTGTATAGATACAGACGCGTCTTAGCGGCACGGGACTCTCATGATGCCACCACGTGACCTTCTCACGGTTGAAACCCGGCCTCGGATTCTAAAGCCGCAGACTCGGGGAGTCTGCGCCACGGGATACAGAAGACGTTAAGGACTAGGAACCTGTACAGACAGACTCTAGTCCCCGGATGCACCAAGGGCTGACATAGGAGAGTACACGAAGTACAGGAGTGGTTGCAAACCCGATCGGGGTTTGAACCACTGGATACGATGACACTTAGGACTAGGAAACCCGAACGTCGGGTCTCCTAGGTCCACCGACGCCACGGAGACCAACACAGAGGAGTCCAGGAGCATCAGCATTAATGCTCCTTAATGCTATGGTACAGGAACTGATTGCGATTGACTGTGATCACTTTAATTTATTAGAAGCCTATATAAGCACGGTAGAATCTCTATGTACAGTAGATTCTACCTCGTCTAATCTCAGGCTTCTACCTTGGCTTGACATAGGCATTGTCTCCACCCTGTCCCGCTTCCTTCGCACCATACTACGGGTTATATCCTCACCCCGGGTTGTGTACCTGAGTGGATATCACACTCTCTTCGACTCGTTCCGGGTTCCGCCTCGCATCCCGACCTATGCCATACGGCCTCCTAGGGAGGACACCGTATGACTGGTCCTACTGCTCGGGGAACACATGAGCTACTAGCATCTATCGGGTTTATCCTGGTTGGGGTTCTCGTCGGGTTACTCGCTGTTTAGCCGACCCAGAGGCCATTGCTGACAATCTCCTATCTATTTTCTGACCACACTTGGCATGTAGATGGAACATACATGAGGAAGAGAGCATATATCCAGCATATCAAAGATACTGATTTAGTCAGGTTGACCCTGTGAGCAGTTGGGCGCCAGTTGTTAGTAGTTACTCTATGGTGAGGCATGTGGTGCTCTTACAGATGAATATTGCTAATATAGAAGTAGGGGAAGATAGAATAAATTTAAAAGGGTCTTTCAGAAGACTTGAAGGCAATACAAGTTGGCAACCCGCCAAGTTAGTACAAGTTAGATTTACGGCCCATGGGAAAACTTAAGCTAACTTGCGGCATGCCTGCCGAAAGGGGCAAGTTCCGCACAAGTTGCTTTTCATTCATAAGTTACTATTCACAGATGTTGAGATTCAGCAAACACCGCAGCAACAGGGTGGTTCAAGTTCAAACCAAAAGGTTGCCAACCTTAGGTTCAGTTCAAACCATGGTTCAAACCATCAGGTTTAAACCGATTTGAACCTACTACAGGTAGTAGAGGATCCAACCGGTGCAAGCAGTGGTTTAAGCTGGTTTGAACCTGTAGTAGGTTCAAACCATCAGGTTTGAACCGGTTTGAACCTGATGGTTCAAACCATCGGGTTTGAACCGGTTTGAACCTGTAGTAGGTTCAAACCATTGGGTTTGAACCATCAGATTCACACTGAAAAAGTGCATTGACTCGAGCTCATTTTTTTTTTGAGTGCAAGTACCTGGACTTAAGCACTTGGTGCCCTGTACAGGTATTTTGGGAGGTGTGAATGTCATACAGTTAAAAGGGTTGTTCTTCATGTGCTCTCTGTATCTGTATGTGTCAAGAGTGACATGTGGTGTTGTGCCACCTTCTTTTCTTTGACTCGATATTGACCCTTTTTCCAGATCCTGGTTGTGCAATAAAATTACTTCCACCTCGTAATAGGACTTGGAGCACTCTTATGCAGCACCCATCAGTGTCAAAAGTCATGTCTTCTCCTGCAGACTCATCTGAGGCAATATCTTCCAACTGCAGGTGTTTATGTAAGATATAATTCCTGCTCTTTCCCTACATTATATTCCAGTGGTATAGATGTCCAGTACGCACCTTTCAGACCTCAGGATATCCCTGAAAAACCCTCAGGGAAGCTGATTAGTGGGTATCATTCATATGAGCATCTAACCATTTGGAAAAGATGACCACATACAGTATTACAGGCAGCCTCAAAAGATCTGGTAAGTGCCTGAGGTAATCCATGCAACATCTCAGACTTCTCAGAGCCCTTTTCTAATTTTAAAAAAGCCCAAACACATGCAGGAAACAGCGCACCATGGTATGTGGTTTCCCTATGCACATGACATTTGGTCACTTAGTCATGTCAATAGAGGCTGTGTCTTGACATCTCTCACTGACCATGGCTCATTCTCTACGGCCTCCTCCTTTGAGATCTGAGGCCACAACTGCAATCCAAAGTCTTTCACCATTCTCCAACCTGCTTCTAGAGCAATTTTGAGCCTTCAAATCCTTGCCAATAGTCCTCTTTTCTCGTCTGTTGGGTGTGCTCTGGTGCGGAGGCAGCTGACTGAAAGCCCAGCCAATTGGTGCACCATATCTGCCGCCATCCACTAGGTTTAGCCCCACAGAAGTGGCCTAAAGTGTACTGGGCACTTCTTGATTTGAACGATCAGGTTCAAACCGGTTCATACCCGATGTTTGAACGATCAGGTTCAAACTGGTTCAAACCTGATGGTTTGAACCTACTACAGGTTCAAACCAGTTTAAACCATCAGGTTCAAACCGGTTTAAACCATCAGCTTCAAACTGTTTTAAACCATCAGGTTCAAACCGGTTCAAACCCAATGGTTTGAACTTACTACAGGTTCAAACCTGCTTAAACCACTGCTTGAATCATTTAGATCCTCTACTACCTGTAGTAGGGTCAAACTGGTTTAAACTGGATGGTTTGAACCATGGTTTGAACCGAACCTAAGGTTGGCAACCTTGTGGTTTGAACTGGAACCACCCCACGGTACCATCAAGGATGACTGATATGATTGATGAGGATTGACACTACAGAATAGCGCCGTGCTATATTGTGCTGGTCACTATACTAGTCTGTCAGTGTTGCGCCGCTAGATATTGTCAAGCCGCTTGATATTTACTATGAGTTCCACTGGGCTTGTGAAGGGTGGGACTGATACAGAAGTTGAATAGGAATTGTCTAAGACTGACTTGATCAGTCAGAAAGATGGAAACCAAGAAAACTAAGCACACCTTATGATGTGCTAGAGAAATACATGTGGACTAGCCCCAGTAGCAGGTCATAATACCCATGGTTGAGAATGCCTTCTACATACACCATTGGCCATTCACCACTTGGGCTCCCACCTTTTATTGCTCCTATTCATTCCTTCTATCTCCTTTACTTCTCTCTAAAATGTATAAAAGCCAGCTGTGTACTCTGTATTAGCCAGTAAACTATCCCCCAGATATATGGGCAATATAGTAGACTCTAGATTTGTGAAAGATATCAGATAGATTTGCAGACACACAGAGAAGACTAAGAGATACGGGACGTCGAAAAGACTACCATTGCATTGATATAAGAGCCCCTGTTCAACCTATACCAACCTGTCTCCTGTAGCAGCGCTTTAGGCCTCCAGGAATAAAGACTTGTTGTTGAATAGAAGTGAAACCGCTGCCTTCAGTGTAACTGTCCGCGCCCTAGCCCCCCACCTTCTGTGTAACTGCCCCCGTTTTGTTGATACCGCCGCCATTCGTGCAAGATTGGTTGATATTGAAGTAGTGTCTGTCTGTTGATAGTCTGCCCTACCTTCTGCTTCTTGGCTAGTTGCCAGTAGTGCTAGGTTCTGCTGCTCACAAAGAAACTGAAGACTTTGAACAAGTTGAAGGTCTACTTGAGTCTTGATATTCTGTTGGCATGAAGTTCCTGCTACCCCAGCATAACCGTGCTTAAACCACATAGCTTGCTATTGAAACAGAGCCTTATAAAAACTTTGCACACCCTCTTGACGGGTGATATGTACCCTACTTCCCTGAATACACACGAGCATTAGGATCGGATTAGTGTTTTGTTTTGATTTTAGTTGGATTGTCATTAGTGACTAGCTTGCTTCACTCTCTAGTTGATTTCATTAGATTTCATGGCCGTACCCTAGTGCACCGTTTCACCGGCATGGTGTGGGATTTAATATTTCACCCAGCCCGAATGACGAGCGAGCTCAGAGAGGGGCAGCTGAGTGCTCGAGGGTTCCCCACTCAGCTCAGACAACAGAGTGCACTGTGTCTTCGTTGTCGATGCAGGGAACTGACCTCACCTTGCCACTTAGAATGTGGGAAAACCGACCATGGTGGTGGTACGGAACAAGGGGCCTCGCACGGGAGCGGGTATTTTACTCAATATCATCCTGCCCCGCAGTGACGGAACAGCTGCATGGACACAGCGAGTGGCGAGACTCTTGGTTTTCCATGCAAACACAGGGTCTATACGAAACATTTGTTTCCTGTCTGTCACAAACCCTTCACACTCCCTGCCAATCCCTCACGTTGTGCCAACTTATTGAAGGTCGATGCCTGCTCGGACTCAGACTCTCCTGCCAAGGATTTTGAGGCTGCTAAAATTTCGCTAAAGGTTCTCGAACTCCAGCCAAAGAACAAGAAAATCTTGTTGCTTTGCATCTTCTACCTTGCTTTCTTCCTCAACACCTTCAATAACTCCTCCCTTTTTACAGCCATCCTGTTAATTTCCGCCCAGCTCAATATTTCGTGTCTGGCTGCTTGGGGCTTACCAACTTACATTTGCGGCGCTGCTTTTAAGTGTGAGTTCCATTTACACCTGGCACTCAATCTTTCATTTTTTTAAGAGTCTTAAAATTTATTTTAAGCTCGTTTATTTTGTCATGTTTTCCCGCCAACCTGGGTCGATTTCTGATACTGATGTAGTTGATTTGTGTTAGAAACATTTCCTTATAAGTATAAATTGAATACTGTAATTCCTTTATATGGTAGATTCTTATGTGTTGTACTCTGAGTCGTTGCCATGCTTATTGGCTATACTGTAGTATTATGTTCAATTCGTAAGGCCTTTTTTGGCTTTTTCAGTGTGACGACCGGACCCTTTCGTAACCGAGCCCAGTTAGGCAATTTGATCCGCCGGCAGCCCTCGGCTAAGCTCAGCTATCTCGGCTAAGGCCAAAATTGGCTTTGTGATGCAGTGACTCACGAAAATTTTCGTAGGATTTTGGCCGTGTGACGCGTGACTATACGAATTGAATGTAATACTACAGTATGCATTACCTGAGTACACAAACATTGATTGGCAGCGGCAGGTCTGGAAATATCTGATGATGATTGGACTTTAAATTTTAGTAAGCAGTGTCTCGGGAACACCCGCAAACTGATCAGCTCATAACATCAGCATGTATTGTCATACTGCATTCTCTTGTGCTGGTCATCCTGAAGCTATGGTATTGTACGTTAAATCTGAATTTGCAGTCTCACTTTGGTACTATTTCTCTTAAGCTCACCCACTCCCCCTGCCTTCAATTCACCAGGTATGTCGAAGTGGGGGCTGCTTCTTCCACCACTATGCCTGTCTTTCCCACACACTTGAATTCCCACCTGACACGCTCATGAACGACCTCATTGCGCAGTGCTTCAAACACATCTATCTCTGAAGGAGCTGAACCTACAGCAGCTACTGCAATTTATTCAATTAGCTGCTCGGGTCAAGAATGACATTATTCTCTGTTTGCGCCATTCAGTGTTTCCTCCAAGTGCGTGTTCGACGTCCTGCCTCCTTCTATCACATCTTTCTTGTCTGAGGTGGAGGCCTGTACCTCTCAAAGATATTGACAACCGCTGGGAGATGCTCAAGGATGATGTATCACAATTTCTATCAGTCAAAGAGGTCACACAGGAGTGGCAGCAATGGCCTCTGGGTCGGCTAAACAGTGAGTAACCCACTGAGAACCCCAACCAGGATAAACCTGATAGATGCTAGTAGCTTGTGTGTTCCCTGAGCAGTAGGACCAACCGTACGGCGTCCTCTCTAGGAGGCCATATGTCGTAGGTCAGGATGTGAGGCGGAACCTGGAATGAGTCAAAGAGGGTATGATATCCACTCAGGTATACAACCCGGGGTATGGATATAACCCGTAGTACGATGTGGAGGAAGCAGGGCAGGGTGGAGACAATGCCTATGTCAAGCCAAGGTAGAAGCCTGAGATTAGACGAGGTAGAATCTACTGTACATGGAGATTCTACCGAGCTTATATAGGGTTCTAATAAATTAAAGCAATTGTGGTCAATTGCGATCAGTTCCTGTACCGCAGCATTAAGGAGTGTTAATGCTGATACTCCTGGACTCCTCTGTGTCCATTTCCGTGGCGTTGGAGGACTTAGGAGGCCCGATGTTCGGGTTGCCTAATCCTTAATGTCATCGTATCCAGTGATTCAAACCTGATCGGTTTGCAACCAGTCATGTACTTCATGTACGCTTCTGTGTCAGCCATGGTGCGTCCCGGGACTAGGATCCATCTGTACAGGTTCCTAGTCCCTAACATCTTCTGTATCCTGTGGCGCAGACTACCCCAAGTCTGCGGCTTTAGAATCTGTGGCCGGGTTTCAACCATGAGAAGGTCACGTGGTGGCGTCATGAGAGTCCCGTGCCGCTAAGATGTGTCTGTATCCATACAGATGCATCGGGCGAAAAAGCAGAACCTGGGTGATTCATGACAAGGAGGATGAGAAAGCATTCATTCACTACAGCTGGGCGCACGCGCTTTATGTATTTTTATTTATTTTATAGACAGCGGGTTCCATTTATGCCGATGCAGGCTTGTCCGTACTTTACCCACCTAACACTAACTGTACAAAATACGGCCTTGAAGATGTGTTTGATACCTCTATAGTATCATATCCAACCACTCCAATTGCTTGTACTTCCCCCAAACCCTTTTCACCTAGCCCGAATCAACCAAACATGGCAGTATTGGTGTGATCAATTGGATGTTCAACCTAGCACCCAATTGCCTCCGACAGATATACAGCCCTAGAAACAGTGTAGTCACCTTCTATAGCATTATAGGTGACCGCTCCAATTGTTTCTGCTCCCCAAAACAACTTCAGTGAATCTGCATTGACCAAACATTGATGGTGGGATTAATGTGGTCTATCTGGTGTTTGACCCAGCACCAGATTGCCCTGGGCACATATACAGCTTCAAAAATAGAGTGGATTCCTTGTATAGTATGATATTCAACCACTTCAATTGTCTGTACTTCCCCAAATAATATCTGGCTAACGCGAACTGACGGAACATTGATAGTGGTATTGATGCAGTCTACCTGATCGCCCTTGGCAGATATACAGCTCCAAAAAACATGGTGGATACCTTCTATAGCATCTCAAGCAACTGCACCAAGTGTCTGTGGCTGAAGCCTGCTAATTCTTTATTCAGTCATGTGAAACTCTGAGCACTGACATCCACCACAATGCTGAGTCCACCATACTTGGCTTGTATAGCTTCTGAGTTTTGTGGATTGTGTATAGACCACACAGAAGATTGCTGGATTGCTGTGAATGGTGGGCTCCCACTGGGCCGATGCCGGATCAATCCAATTGCAAGTGAAACATAACAGAGCCAAAAAGTTGAGACAGGCATTGGAGGAGAAAGAGAATGTTGATTTAGAAGACATAATAATATGAAGCCAGAGCCACAAAACAAAGCTACAACGTAGATATATAATTTGCTTATACACAATTTGTACAAGAGAACCGAGGCCAAAGGCATGACGAGTATTGCCATGTGCCAGCAATGGCCTTCAAACCTTTCATTCAAAATGGTAGAGTCAGCGATCTGTATAATCCAAGTGCGTCTCTGATCCATGCAAATCTGTGTATTCGATATCCAAGCCGTGCAGAATGGGTTTTCGTGACCGGCGCCTGGTCCACTGTGGGCGTTTTCGCCCTCATCAACAGTTTTATTGGAACAGAGATCCCGCCAATTACAGTCAGGGCACTCACGGGAGCAGGTTTTTCCTAATTCTCTCCCAGTTGCATTCAAGCTCATGTATTTGTACAGGCGGTGCACTCACCATACCGTCTGCCCTGCATCTCATTGTCCGCATGTATCCGGATCCAGTCGAACAGGCCAAGGCCATTACCGCATTTGGTGGAATGGGAGCCATCGGAATCGGTATGTACCACAAGCAGTTCTCTGTTAGACCATATCCTGATCGAGTGCGAAACCCAGTTTTGGGCCTCATCATCGGTGTTCTCTTTGTCTCCTTCGTGTCGTGGCCCTAGGTGTTCCATTTCAGTGCCATGATGTCTTCAGTAATCGGGCTGATTTTTGTATCCAAACTTCGACGCACGGTTTCCGAATCTCGGGCGGAGAAGATTTACGTTTTCGACGTCTGGATTTGCTTGGAATCTTCATGTTTAACGGTAAGCAAGATTGCGGCTGAGTTTCTTTGCGAAAACGGTGCTGCACAGCCGTTTTTCTCACTTGGGCCGCAGAACCGCACCTCTGAGCACCCGGTTAGCTGTACATACATCATCCCTGCCGAGTTCCGAAATCCGGGGGAACGCAACTCTCGAGATTTCTTGAACGCTAGTCCGCCGCACTCCACCTGTTAGTCTATGCCTCGTGGTCTTTTCTGGCGCCCCACGACCCCGTTATTCCGCCACTTTCTGCTGTTCTGGCTGATCCCTTAAGAAATTATTGGCGGCTCAGCAAATCCCGGGATCACACTTCAATTTCAACAACACCACACATTCGTGAAGTAGGATTTTATGGTTCGGGTTGAAGCTTGAAAGCTCGAAACTTCGTGGCTTCGATGAATGTGATTATTTAACTGCTACCCGTTCCAAACCGTCTAACTCCGCCATGAAGTACTTCCTCAGCTCCGTCCAATCAGTGTATTTCTTCAGTGACCCCCCGAGCAAGACCTGCCCACTTTTTGGTTCGACTTCGGTCGCGATTTTCTGTCCCAGGGCTTCCAGAAAATCCGCAACTCGTCCCACAGTTTGGGTCTCCTCGTGAGAGCGAGTTTCCACCAGGGGATAGAAAGGAAGTGGGTTCTCTACAGATCCCGATAAAGCCCATCTGGCATTAGCCGCTGCCTGGGTAAGAGCCGTACCGAGCGGCGACGAAAATGTAGTTCTGGTGGCGCTCGCAATACTTCTCCCCCAGACATATCGCGTTTGGAGTGATGTTGTTATCGTGCAGCGGGCTAATTGAACAAATCCTTGCCAATGTGGTTCGGCAGTAAAGCGGAGTTCCCTCCAAACATTCGAAAGCGCTGAGAGAGCGAGGACCCAACTCTCCTCGTCTTCATCACTGACTTTGTCGAATTGCGGGAGCCATATTTTGCGTATTACGGAGCTGAACTTGGCGGTTAAATGATGATCTCGGCTCCATTCATCACCGGTAGAGTATGCTTCGATCCAAGTAGCGAGCTCCTGACGCATCGATAATTTCCATTCTGCACTGTCCGCAACATTCTCCCCAATTTGGAGATAGTGGTCTGTAAGATTGATCCTCGGAAGAAATTGGAGGGAGACACGCCCCAGATGAGCCCACACATCTGATTTCAGCATGCATGGCTTCAAGTTGGCATCCAGGAACCAGGTTTGGGCGCGGGATAGAATCAGGAACGCTGTGCTCGAGATGTCCCCACTCGAAGATAGCGCTTGCAAGATTAAATTAAAAGCGGGCAAAGGCGGTGATGAAGGCGCGGTACTACACGCGAGCAGTTGCAGAAGACTCCCCACCGCAAGAGTGGTATTGGTATCCCATTGATTGGGACACTGCGCGTCAGCCATTCTTTCTTCCCATATTCGCTGGACATGTGCCATCGCCACATATATCCAGTCCACATCTTGGACGATATTGGTTGTATACCCTGCCTGCCAAACAAGCACAAAGCTTTCGAGATCAACAATATTGACAAGTGTTGCTGCGGACACCAACGCGTCGACTGATCCGCCCAGCCGATGGAAATTTTCGCAAAATCGGATTACTTCCAGCCTGGCGAAATTATTGATAATATTTCTTTCAGGCAAGTTGTTCACCAATTGTGCAGTGGTGTTGACTATTCGTGCTACCACGCCATCCTCGAGTGGTGCAGCTTGTAGCGCTTGGAATAGATTTTTCAGTAGGAGGGGTTCGAAATTTCTGCCGAAAGTGACATTTAATATTTGGGCTCTTGGGTGGAGGATATTACGCCTACCTCTTATCCACCTGGCCAATCATTTCGGGCATCGGGGGACCAGAAAACAGTTCAAACGGAAAATTGGGGAAGATCGACCGGTCTATGTTCGTCACCCTGCCAGTGTCTCCCATGCATTGATCCAGAAAATGCTCCAGAGGGCCCTGGGAAATACCAACTTCCCAGTATTGATTATCCCAGGAGGAGGTGTGCAATGCCAGGCGGGTAGTGAGTGGGTCTTCCCAATCAAGCACCAAGTCCTCTTCGATCATTCCTAGCACATTGTGAAGATGCGAAAACTGAACAGGATCGTCATTATCAGTCTGCCGAATCTGATTGGCCGCACAGGGGCAGACGTCAGGAATAGGCGATGGGTTTTGGGAAGCTCGAGCGATGTGCCTCAGCAAGCAATAGGCTCTGCCATAGCTGATCGCACGAGGTGTCATCCCATCGTGGATTCTTGGTGGCCATACACGCTGATCAAAGCAGGCGTTGAAAGAGCTCGCTAAACGAGTCATTGGTGCTGTGAGATCGAGGTCCAGTGGCCATTGGAAGTCAACAGCAATTTCAGCTGCTACCGCGATCAATTGAGGATCCGTCGAGATTTCGAAGACCCACAGAACTACGGGGATCTCAGGGGATGGTGGGGAAACATACAAATGACGGTAGGGATCCGGTGGGGATAATTCGGCGGAACTGGGAGTCAATACATGGGGGGCCAGACAGGGTAGGATGGCCCCGGACTTGAGAGAACTAGACCATGAGGTCCAGCATTTATTAAGGAATTTCAAAGCCTTCGCTATGTGTGGTGTGAGCCGAAACAGTTGTGAAACCAGGGGACGGAGGAGATGTGCGACTGGGGTTTGGAAAGGAGAAACGGGGGAGAGTATGGCGGACACCAGCAGGAGGATATATGCAACAAAGCCCAACGACGTCAAAGCTTGGACGATTATCGCGATTGTACGATTCACCGTCCACAAATACACAGAAAGTGCAGTTGTGAAGAGGAAGAGAGACAGCTGCAGGAGGAGGGGGAAGGTTTGCAATACGGCATCGAATTTCCATAAGTGGAGGCCGTCAAGTTTCTGTTGGCGCTCGAGCCCGCGCTCGTTGAGGGTACCCCTACTACCTGCGGCTCCGTAGAGCTTGATCCATTGCTTGCCCAGGACGGCGAGCAAGGCCGCCAGCAGTGTTGTAAATAAGCTGATGTACAGCAGACTTTGAACAACGACGATGATTCGCTGAGGCTGCCCGGAAGTTGGTATGAGCTGTGGCTGTATTTGGATAATAAATGCAGAGCTAACGGCCGAGAATAAACCGGCCTATGGCAGGGTTGAAAAAGGAACTTTTAACGGGTGAACGAGAGATCACTCACGAAGATAAGTGCCGTGTCAAGTTCTGTGTCATATTTCTCTCTGATGTCCTTGTCATATTCGTCTGCCAGCTTCATGTACGAAGTCCAGAAGGCCGTCTTCTTATCAGGAGTTGGCGGTACTTGCGTCTTGAGCGCTTCAATGGCCTTTTGAAGTCTTGGGATTGTTAGCAAGTTCATGCACCTACGGGAATACCATACTTCTCGGCGTGTTCCTGCTGGCTGTTCATTTGCTCCTCCTGCTTTCTCATAAGGCCTTGGAAGCCCGCTTGCAGCGTGGCCACCAGTCTGAAGCGGATCAGCTGCGTCGATGGCCGTAGGAACATCTCGCACCTCTCGTTGTCGGATATGAGTTCAGCATTGGCGTGGAGCTCTTGAGCGGACATTGTCGCCACAGGGATGGGGGGCAGAGTAGAGAATGACCGTTGATGTGGGCAGGCACGAAGCAGATTGTAAATACTTAGGTGATCGTCCTTTTTATAACTTGAAGGTGCTAGAGTTCGTTATTCGGGTCCGGTGTTTGGGTTACAAGCGCGGCGCGCGACTGCGGAACTGCAGATATGGAGAATGCGGAGCTGGGTTGGAGTGCGTTGGAGCGTGTTGGAGCAAGGTAGAGAGGTAGAATGGACCGTAAAATGTATAAAACAGGTAGCGTGAGGCGGGTACTAGCCTCACGACGTTATAACCAACAGACGTGATCCCCGGGTATCTAGCGCTTGCTTGGCGCTTGCTGTTCTTTTGCTGCGAACGGAATTTTGCGCTAACAGAAGGTAAGCTTGAAGGCTGACCGAAATGCAGGTTGATCTGTCGTTTAATTAGTGCCATGACTGAATGAATGATCTTACAGCCGTTTTGGAAACAATATTCGGGTTGCGTAAATCGTTGATGCTCAATTTGTGTTGACCTCTGTTTGACGTTGAGCCCCCTTCGGCCCCACTGTATACTCCACATTTTTCATCATAGCCCTGAACGCGGTGTTGTGACTCCACCCAACTCCACCGCAACGTGTGTATTTAGACCCAATCCATATTTCCCCTCCCTTTATGACACCTAACTGCAAAACCCTAGAGCGCTTTCGAAAAAACTTCCCCACCTCCACCTGTCAGTCAATTACCTTTTGCGGTAGTTTTGCTCCACTTTCTACCGCTGTAGGCTACGCCCAAGCGACGTCAGGTGGAGCTTGTGAGATTTTTTTTGAAAGTGCCCTAGGGTTTTGCAGTTAGGTGGAAAAAAACACACAATGCAACCTACTAACTCGGATGTCCAAGCCACCGTCAACTCAAGCTCTCGAATGAAAGAAATGTAGAGCTTTCCAGGAACCTATCTCGTGTATTATGAAGAGGTCTTGAATCATGCCATCCTTCCAAAGCGACATGATGTTTCAGACAGATGTCGGCATACTTGGGAAACCACACTCAATTTCTGTTGGCACCTGAAATCGTGCGTCATGTCATCGAGACGCGTCGTGGACAGGGTCGCAAGACTTGCTTGAATATATGAAAGATTGCTGCCAATGGACGTTCGTAAGTCGGTAAAGAAAAGGTGCCGAGGCGGAGATTAAATGGGATTCACCCCAGGAGCGGAGGGTCCGAAAATAATCCAGGAGTATTGATCGAAGGAAGACCTCTAGAAACTGCAAACTCTTCAATAGGTTGGGGTGGTATTAAGTTCCCGTAGGTATGTACTAGATCCGCCGCACAAAAAAAGTTCGAATCAATACCACTAGAATTTTCAACCGAATGACGCGACTCGCCAGACATCAGCGCGAATCATCGGGATGCCATTAGCGCCACGCGTCGGAATCGGGGGCTAATGCCTCCTCGGCAATCCGCGGCTGCGCATACGGACGTCAAGAGCAACATGCGATCGTCCAGCCAAGGCATCTCCGTGAGTGAGACCATGCCACTGACGTGCAGCCCTTGAACCTTTTGTAGGACGGGCGCGCACGCGAACGGCGCAGACAGCTCCGCGCAAATATCGGTCTCCTGCGCTTCAAATCAATGCGCACTGCACCGCTCTCGCTCACCGCAGGCCAGCACTGATTCCTTGCAGCACCTAGCATACTTTCCTCTGCGCACATATGCACCAGCGAGTGCAAGTCGAAGACCAAAGATACATGCACGCCTCAAGCCTCTGCCATTTTCTGCGCGAATATACGCCGTCGCACTCCAAACACAGTGTTGAGTCGATTGGTACAACTCCGATCAAATCTGGCTTCCATTTGGGGAAAGTGGCGTACTTATTCGGTTTCGACGCGCCTCAGCCAAGCCTCAGCTAGAAAACTGTTGGCAGGGGGAAATTGAGTTGTGAGTGGCTGGAGGCGGGGGATGTTTAAATTATGAAGGAAAGTACGAACAAAACATATAAAAGCCACACTTCGGCTGTGTGATGGTGATTCCTGTTCAATAACCTCCGGTTCACAAAACACGAAGATACAAAACTGCCTATGGAGTCTGAACCATTAGAGGATCCCATACAAAAGAAATTTGGGAAGTAAGAGGAGTAGGGTGAAAAACCAAACCAGACTGTGTGATCGACCAAAGGAAAGTACATGTAGAATACATCCCATTTGTAGAACAGCCTCTAGATGAAAGAAGAGGTCCGGTCGCTGACCTGCACTTCATGATGACTGGTTGATACCACGCAAACTCAAATAATAAAATGCATGACCACGCACGGGCTTGCCGCCAAAAATCAAAACTGGCAACAAAAGTCTGCTTGAATGTTTTGAAGAAGTAAAGCTCTCGGTCTACACATTTTGTGAGTCAGAGAAAATAGTTTGAAATTCAAATTGAGTTTCCCGCGTCGCGTCTTCCCGGGCGCAACCAAAAAACATTCCCCACTACAGAGGTTTCTGAAACAAGCTGAAAATCCACACCTCCGAAATGGTCAACATGACATGAATACCCTAATAGTGGAGTGTGTTTTCCCAAACTCACTTGGTTGAAAACCCGCCAAGAAGCACAGGTGGTGTGCGCCGCAAGCTGCCACAGTCCCATATGGACTGCGTGATGATCGGAGATGTACCAGCTCACTACGCACTCTCGCAAACACTACCCACCCCACATCCTGTACCCCCCCAGTGATGTTGCCGCAAACTCCCACTCAACTCGGGTAAGTCGACTCCCCACCTTAGTACGGGGGTATGATATATCACGACCCAGTGATTGTCGGAGACCCATGATGTATCAAAACCGCTAGTTCAGAGGTGAATCTGATATATCATGGCAGACACGGTTTCTGCTTTATTTGCGAGCCAGTTCCCGTCACCGCCAATTGACACGAGGCTCTCGGCGTCGCCATCAAACGGGATCAAACAGGCTAGACATCGCGATCAACTGCGATCAAAATGCCTCGACGTCGTTGCTAACAACAACGACAAATTTATATCGAAAATCACGCCAAAATTTCGAAAAAAAATGTGAGAAATGAATGAGATGTGGAGAGCACATATGAGAGTATCTGTAAGCAAATCGGTAACAACTGGGGGGAACAAATCACTGTTTTCATTAGGTGCCGCACCCCAAACTCTGCGTGCTACGCCGCTCGTGGGACGACATCTGGGCCAAGGCACGAGGAGGATGTGACCCACTTCTGTGTCGCCGTGGTGAGCAACAAGCAAGGTCGATCAGGTGCAGCAGCACACCGTCACCCCCGTGCAGGGCGCTTTGGGCGCTCTTCCCACGCCTGAACAGGCCTCCACCGTCGCCATGCCCTCGGAACCCACGTGCGCCCGTCTCCGCACCAACACCGCAAAACTCCCTCCACCACCTTCCAAGTCGCCTTCTCCCCAGACACATCCTCCCTCAGCCATCCGCACTCGCAATCCCTGTCCCGCATCCACGCCTCCTGTGCACCCAGGCCACCTCCATGCTCACCGTGTACCACATGCCCAGCAGCTCCACCAGTGCGAGTGTGCCCTGGCACAGTCATCGTTCCGCAATTCTACATCTGTGGCTCCGGACTTGCATGTGGTGGCGAGTCTGGCACGCAACGGGACAGGTCTACCCACTACCACAGATCCATGGCACGTCTCAGACGCGATGCTCACGCCTGCTGGTGCTGCCTCCGCACAGTCCGACTCGCTGCGCATTGCTGCCAGGAAAAACAAGACTGTGGTCCCCGGCGCATGGAGCAGTGTACGCAGTGCGCACGTGTGTGGGAAGCCAGTGTCGACATCCGCACTGGTGGATGTGCCCGCACCCCCGCCTGCACTCAACACCCATGTACAGGCAGGGGAAGGGGAAAGGGACGCAGACACAGGCCCGTCGAGTGGTGCACTCAGCCTGCTGCGCACTGTGACACACGTGTTCAGGGGTGTGGGCGGTGCATCTGTGTCCCTGCGCACGCCTGCACCCGCTGTCATGTGTAGATTTAGCTCTACAAGAGAATTAGCAGAACCTTGAAGATTCGGCTTATCCCTTATGCTTGATAGGAGTAATATGCTAGACCAATAAATCGAACATTCCGATCAACTGGTGCTATTATTAGACTGAGTGAATTTACGCTCAATCTTAAGACTGTGGGAAATTCTGTAAAAGTTAGGATTAACTGGCGAAAGATAGGTTCACTCACAAAGTGACTGATGGATTGCAGATAAAAATATAACTGATTCGGTCCAATTACAGCTACTAATGTAATCTGAATGGCTGATCATGCGTAATGAGGTGCTCAATTACAGTGACTGAATGTGTGTAATCTGGGTGTTGAAGTTCAGTTACGTTGCATTCACGGGTAAAACATACCAACAGGTTATTGGTACTGCCATGGGGACTGCGTGTGCCGTGCCGTATGCAAACCTTTTCCTGGCACTTTTTGAAGCTCGCGCACTTGAAGACCTGCGAGATATCATTCTCTTTTACAAAAGATTCATAGACAATACCTTTGCTATCATCCGTGGATTGCGAGACCATGTCGAGCGCTTCAAAGCGGTCTTTGGATCCCTCCACCCTAATATGAAATTTGAGTGGTCGGTCTCAAGACTTCAATTACCTTTCCTGGACGTGCTTGTATCCCTGGAGATCGACCCAGGCATACCTGCCACCAATCCACAGTTCAGATTGGTTACATCTGTCTACCAGAAAGCATTGAACACGTACCTTTACATCCCCTGGAACTCCTGCCATTCCCCTGATTCCAAGTGCGCTTGGATCAAAGGCGAATTAATCCGCTATGTGCAGTTGTGTTCGAAAGAGGCCGAGTTTGCCAGAATTCAAACTGAATTCATGGTTCGTCTTCGCGAACGCGGGTACCCAGGGATTTGGCTCCAACATGTCTTTGAGGAGATAAAGTACAAGGTTGAACACCCAACGGCGCTCAAACCCAGTGCAGCTCACACTGACGCCGGGGACCCTGCCCTCCACGTCCTCAAGCTCACCCACAATCTGATATGGGATGATATTAATTTGAATCCCATTTGGTGCGAACTCGGCAAGACATGGACAGAATTCGGGGCTGGCTACCCTGAATTCCGGTTCATGGCCTCATACAAAAAGCCCCCCACACTGGGTGACCGGTTGAATACCACCAACTGAGACATGCTGAGCTCATACCACGACTCGATGGCGGCACCTGTTTAGAGCTCTGGGTCCCGGCTCCGGACGTCGCGCTCACTTGGATTTTCAAAAATACCTAGAGTTCTGAATAGTTAATGCCCCCCGTTAATGATTGGACTCACCTGCCTGCAAGACTGTTGAGCGACCGTGAACCTGTCTCTTTGATGATCCGCTCGGGATCTTTGACAGGCACGGTGACAGGGGTGGCTGTGTGATCAAGATCGGCCTTGATCGTAACCCGGTATGCGCAGCCTTGTGCTAGCGCTGGACAAAGAAACGACACCACCAAAAACGGGGCTTTGTGCTCTGCACAGACCTTTGTCGGTTTTCGGTAAGAGCCCATTGGCATCTTTGTTCAACCACGATGCATCTTATTATCCATCAACACGGTCGACAAACATCGAGCCTGTATATAAGGGATACCGCCACCTGATGAGTCCTTGACGAAACATTGTGCACCAACATCGTGGCCCCAACTTCATCTCGACTCTCTAGCACCCACTGGCAACACACTCGGGTCCCTGCATCAGTATATTTTACTCACGATAAAAATATAACTGATTCGGTTCAATTACAGCTACTAATGTAATCTGAATGGCTGATTATGCGTAATGAGGTGCTCAATTACAGCGACTGAATGTGTGTAATCTGAGTGTTTGATTCTGTAGACTGTCGTGCCTGATTCAATTACAGCGACCGAATGTGTGTAATCTGAATAACTAGTTCTGTGTTGTGTACTGTGAGGCTGAATGTGTGTTAACTGGTACTGTCTGTGCATAAGTCTCAGTGTCATTATGACATTCGTAATATTATTGGTGAGACAATTTGTGGTGGATGAATATGTCTTAAATCCCAACCATTTGGGGATATGACACTGCACCCGATCCCTCCGTGAGTGCGAGTATGAGTGGTGTCTGTGAGTCTCCACTGCCAGTGTGGCCGTACAAGATGGTGGGCAGTGCTGCCGATCTGCAGGGGGGAACTGTTTGCAAGACATGAATGGGGGGCCAGTCATCAGCAACTTAGCAAGTTGGCCTTTTCGGGCCTTTTCGGCCTTTTTTAAGGCAAAAAGGCAAAAAAGGTCTCGGACCTTAAAAGGTCAGAGTTTCTTGACTTAATCAAGCCGAAAAAGCGAGAAAAGCCCCATTAAGCCGACAGAAAAGATCTCAAAAAGGTCTCAAAAGGTCTTAAGAAGGGGGCAAATAAATCATATATTGGGCAGTATTCACGTGGTTCTAGCACCCAGCACCAATATGAGATGCTGCAGGCAATACAAGAGGGAATGAAGGTCTACTCCAAAACCAACCTAAAACCGGGATGTAATATTGTCAAATACATGGATAGAAATGGGGCAGAAATGACTCACTAAGGGAGCAGTGCTTGAATTCTTGATGTCTCCCATGATTTGCAACTGGTTAGCATTGGGGGCCAGTGATCCAAATAGCATGACCACGCACTCTGCAGAAGCCACACACAATATTTGCAAGCGGGCTGGATTGCGTGGGCTACACGCGTACTGTGCACGGGGAGGCAAGCACATGAGAACAAAAGGAAATAGGTAAAATAATGAGAATGGTACACACCTGCACACCAATTGGTCCACGGAATTCTACAGTATTGGCGCCGGAAGCTACTTGGCTTTGGATCTCGGGTTTGGATGATGACCTTGATCCATTATTTAGATGCAGCCATGGATTAGCAGAACAGATCGGCTTAGAGAGCTTGAGGAGAAGAGGCTTGAGACAAGGATCTTGCGAGATGGGGCCTTGATGGAGCTGCTCGAAGTAGAAATGCTTAAGGGGGCTGATGCAGGACTTGACACCTTGAAGGGCCAGAATTTGTGGAACTTGACACATTGCAGGGAAAGCTGGCGGGGTTTGTCCAATGAGAAGAATTCACTTGAGGTAAACTGTGGGGGACATGTCAAACGGATGAGGGGAGCTCAGAGTGAGATGGCGGGGGACAGAAGATGGGGGGAAAGAAAGAGATGTGACGACGTGGCAACCAACCACCCATCAATCACACCATTGATGAATCGGAGATTGAATTGACTTGGCAAAATTTCTATCGTCTCTAGCTTGATTGCCTTCATCTTCAGTCCTAGTAAGTTTTCAGTGTCCAATTTACACCCACGGCATTCAAATGGTATCTGGACCGAATTGGGGCCCGCCGTGTTTCCGAAATTTTTGCTGATCCGGAGTATCGCCACATCCCATACTGCTAGACCAGCACCAGACACCAAACATTTTGCTGATGTTCAGAATTGTTGTTTGAACATCATTTGCTTCTTTGTGACTGAGAACAAAAAAAAAGTCAATCAAAAGTACAAAGCCACAAGAAGCCTCAGAGAAGACAAAAAGGCCGAAGCCGCGGAAGCCTTGAAAAGGTTGCAAAAAGGCCGAAGTCATTTGAAGCCCCAAAAAAGCTTCCAAGAGAGCGAAAAAAAAGGTCTGAAAAAAGGCCAAAGCCAAAAAAAAGGCCGAAAAGCCCTGCTAAGCTCCCAAAAAAGGACTTGTCAAGTTACTGATTGGCACATGCAATGTAAGCCTGGAGTAATTATTCTGGGAACTGTGGACACACCTGAGGCTACAATTTAGCCAATTTCCGTACTCTCTCCCCCAAATCTCCCTAAGATTTGATGCTCGAGACGACTTTGTGTGGTACCAACAATGTTCTGATGGTTACGGTCCCCAGTGGATGCATAGAACTCAGAGAGCATTGCTTTGTGAGGTTCCCAAGAGATGGCGGTGGTATTTGACCAAACCAGACCAGTACAAGAGGATGGTGGCAAGAGATCACATGGTGGGTAAATTGAGGTGTAACGGACATCGGTCCGATAAAAGTCCTTGAAGAAAGGGCTGTAGATGCTGAAAATGGTTTGAAAGAGAGTCAGTGGCGAGGTGTATGGCGAGACAACCAGGGAAAAACTCTGGACGGGAGGGTGTCATGGTGGAAGCCAAGAGATGTAACACTGGTCACATTGGGTAATATTGTCGAAGTATCCGGACGGGCACTTGATGGGCGCTTGACGTGCACATTAACAGGAAAATCAACCTCGGAAATTTGCACCCCATGCTTGCGAGGAATTCTGAGGAGACAGGTTTATTCCCAATCATTAACCATACAGTACCCGCAGAAGTGAGTTGACTGGACCTTTAATCAGTCTGCATGGGAAGAGCCACGCAAACATTGGACATGGGGCCAAATTAGCACGAGCACACAAAGAAGATGTTAAAGAACTACCAGCTTACTGGTATTTATGACATCAGGGCACATAAATCAAGTCTCTGAGTCCAAACAATCCTGAAAACATCGAGAATTGGGATGAAGAAAAAAAAAATCAGTGGCAATTGGGATGGGGTAAGAAATGGCACAAAGATGTTTGCAGCTCCACAGTCACTTTTATGCGACTTCTTTCATTACCTCAATCTCCTCCAACCAGCTTCATTTTCTCAATGTTTCACCATCCTAGATCTCCTTATGCTATTTGACAACAAATCAACGTCCAGGTAAGCACTCACCGAGGGGTTTTTGTGTTCAACATGCAATAGACGCCCGTGAAGCGCCTGTCGGGAATGTAATCCCGAGGAGCCAAAATTCCCAAAACCCCTCCAATTTCGCTCATTTAACTGTTTCCTCTCAGTTCCCAAGGCTTTTTGACACACGAAGGCAATATATGATTGTTCTTTGAGATATAGAATTACAGTACAGGAGTGTTGCACTGAGACTTGAAGAAGCATCTACATATGTGTACATAGATATTGGAGTATGTGAACGCCAGGCAAAGAGTATGTGGGAGAGATAGGTGAGCACACATAGTTTGAGAACTAAGCGGGGAACGATGGCATGAAGGAGGGAAGGAATTGAGCACAGGAGTGGCGAGCAACGAGTGCAGGCAGCGGACAGCGTGTGCAAGGGCAGCAGACAACCAGCACGTGTGGGATGGGGATCGAGCACGGGGGAGGTGGCCATCGAGCACATAAGTATCAGGTATTGTGGACACGAAAGGAGATGTGGGGGGTGGATAATGAGTGTGAGGACAGCACGAGGGTGTAGGCAATGAGTACAAGGGCAGCGGGCAGCAATTGCAAGGGCAACAGGCAGCAGGCAGCAAACACTGGGGGCAGCCGGCAATGAGTGTAGGGGCAGCAGCCAGTGAGAACAACAGTGTGGGTAACGAGCATGAGGGTGGCGGGCAGCAAGCCTCAAGGGTGGCAGGCAGCGAGTGCAAGGTCAGTGGGCGGCAAGCAGAGGGGCGACAGGTGGCAGATGGCGAGCACGGGGGTGGCAGGCAGCGAGTGTGAGGGTGGTGGGTAGCAAGCACAAGGGTGCAGGTAGCAAGTGCGAGCGCAGGTGTGGGCAGCAAGGGTGAGGGCAGCGAGCATGGTGGTGTGGGCAATACGCTGTGAGGTCTCTGAGCATGCTACACACCGCTTGTCGCCTCAAGGCCCCTGCGAACCATCTGCATGAGTAACGGGACGAGCTCGGACGTACACAACAGATCTTCCTAAATGGGATTCTATGTTACAGGAAGCAGCTTCCGAGCGGGACCAACACTCTCCCCACATCCGCATCGTCTCCCCCGCCATTCGGGCTCGCTCCTGCACCATCGTCACACGGAGACCCGTACACCAAGATCCGGCTCTCGACGCCTTCACACAATGCGACCTTCCGCATACGCACCTCTCTCCCTACCACACGGATTGTGTTCGTTACTACTCGGTGTCCAGCAATAGGATACGACTGGTCCCCTCTCCTCTATTCCCTTCCTGGACGATCCCTCGCACCGGGCGGACCTGCCGTGTGCCTGATACCGACCCATTGGACGAGGCAGAGGATATCCTGACACAGCCCGTCCCCCACTTCACACGACGCATCAACTAGCTGAGGGGGGACCATCCGTCTCTCCCCCTTCCTGAGCACTCAAGGACCCGCCGACACAACCACCAGGCCGTGCCTGGAGCTCCAGACGTATTCCAAGGTCGTTTGGCCTCGCTGTGCCTCGCGCACACCCAGAGACGATCGGTCTCCTCAGCAGAGGTGCCCATTCTCCTGCCATATATGCACCCCGAAACACCTCATGACGTCCCCTGCCCCCTGGAAGCACTTGCAACCCGCATGGCACCTCTGGAAACGTGGGAAGTCGTCAAGGAGGTATAAAAGGGAGCGTGTTTAGTAGGAGTAGTCAGTACCTTCCAGCCTGCAGAAGTAGCTTTCGGGGTGTTTCCCCACTATCTGTACCGTTCCCAGCTCAATCTAAAGGGGTACTCCCAGCCTTCCCCGACCTCGTACCTCTCGTGCACCCTCCTCCTCGCCCACTGCCAGAGGCAGGCCACACCTCTTACATTTGCTCGTTCCTCGGCGTCTCACCTCTCACACCTCCGTCAGCAGGGTCCCTCCACACCGGGCTCGGTGTCACAATCCCAGGCTTCCTCGATTAGGATCACCGTTCTCGCGAGCCTCGCTCTGTAGAAAACAGGCCCGGAGAGAAGCCATCACATATAAATTGCCGTCCATAGCCAATGAGACCGACCGTCTCACCATTGACTGAACAACGTCAGTGTCATCGTCTGTGCGACACACATCGCATCTCCAGCGCTGGTTCTAAGGGGAAGAGCGCACAAAGGAAAGCAGACAGGGCAACACATTTATGGTTCCAGTACACTTGTATGGGGAACCAGGTCAAGGGGTTTACATCTTCTCTACCGTTTTCACTGACAGCAGGACCGCCACACACGTCCACACCTAGGAGACAAACGGTCTCCACAAATAACCGTTCTCGCACACACACACACACCACACACACACACCGCTCATACAAGGCCGATTCGCGCACCGACCTTCCGCTCTATCATTTGACTATACCTTCCCCTCTAGAGGATGAACGTAGTCGAATTCGAATCATATATCTTTTGATACTGACACCGTGGTCCTTATCACAACACGCAAGGGCATGGGCAGCAAGTGCACAGGAGTGGGGTTTGAGTATGGGAGCGAAGGAAGCCTGCAGAGGGCCAGTACACAATCAATCACTGTGGGGGCTACAATAGCCAATCATGGTGTCCCCAGGCAAGTTGAAGAGCTGGAGGGTGGGGAGGTTTAAGGAAGGAAATGTTGTTGTGCTTGAGGCAGAGAAACAGAGCAGCCCGAAGTAAGAAACCGTTTTTATGTGCAATGTGGTGCGGCGGAAGGGTGCCAGCTAGTGCAGTATCAAGAGCCAATAGAGGCCGAAAACTATTGGTAATATGCTAGAGAGCAGAGCATGCTGGCAAAGCCACAAAGCCAGCGGGAGGGCCAGAGGCAACAGAGATCCCGTGTGGTGGAGGGCGAAAGCAAGGTGCAAATGCTGATGGGAACAAATGATTGCCTCGTTTGGAGTGGCTGTGGAGCGCCATCAATTAAGGGCGGGGTGGCGGGGCAGACGGTGGGCGCCCAAATCAGGCGGAGTGCGTGGTGTCACACTGGGAGGGATTTGAGGAAGAATTGATACATCAAAATTACCGCTGATTAGAGGCCCTGATACATCATGACCCTCCGATAATCAGAGGACTTCTGATATGTCAAAGTGCCGTATACACCTGGACTCCCAATTAAGCGTGGTGTCAGTGTGCATGCATGAAAGCAGAAATCCATCTGCCAACAACAAACACAACCAATCCAATGCACATGAGCTTGGGGCTCCACACAAAGTATATGTGTGCTGCAATCCAGTTGAGTGACGCTGAATGCAGAGTGTGGCAAACACAATAAGAATAGTCTTGATGTGACACTCCTTCCCTCCTCGTCGTCGAATCCATCCAACCACTCCTTCTATCACCACGTCATCGAACCAAAACCAAAACCAGAACCATAAACCCATTCCAACCCAAACCATCCAAATCGACCATAACCCAATCAACCGTAACACAAACTTAAGGACTGCCACCATTTTCAGGGCGACACTCCATAGGTTACGCAGGGTGTTGGGATCGAGTCTCAACACAGGGAGGATAACCAATTATTTACCAGCAAAACATGCGAAAAACATTGAGAACCAATTTACAATGCGCTCCATATTTTCAAGGCTACAGCATGCAAGATGTGTTCAAAATATATTCTCCATACCCAACATCATGCAGAGGATACCCAAGTCATGGAGAAATTATTTTGAATATCTTTTGTATATTGAACTAGCAAACATTCAAAAGGCATTGTAAATAGGTTCTCAATGTTTATTGGATGTTTTGCTGGTCAATAATTGGTTATCCTTCCTGTGCAAGGACGCTTCGACTGTCCAAAACAAAAGAAACCGAAAGTGGGGTGAAAGTGGGGATTGCATTCCTCTTCTATCGAGTTTATGTTAAGCTTTTATATCTACACTGTTTGGGCTGCACAGCCAATCACAAACAGCTATTGTTCACACAGAAACCATTGTTCAGATGAAATGTGTTCCCATTTCCTTCCAACACATCTCCTTCTCGACACGCCACAGACCAGTGCGCGCTGTTCCCATCAACCACGTGCCCGTGATTCCGTGTTTCAACCAGTTCCAAGAAATATACCGAAATTGCCAGTTAATGGTGTTTTCATGCCTGGGCACAGAGCCAGCTCATCACCAAGTCGGTAATTAAGTTGAGTTGAGTCGCCTTGAAGAAGTCGACCCCTGCGGACTCGGGAGTCAAACGGGGATGTGTCAACGGCGCCACACCCAACTAAGACTCGTCGGCTACGATGTCCGAGTTGCAACAGCGTGGCGCGAGTGGAAAGAGATACACCATTCTCGCATAAACGTGAGAGGATTCATCGAGATCACCGATGCCGCCGATCTGATCCCATTTTTGCTTCTTGCTTCCTCCCTCTTCCTCTCTTTCTCCTCCCGTTCCATTGGCCGCCATGGACGGTGCCCAACTGCCTGCAAATGCCCTCGACCACTCGGCACGATGGAGAGTGGTAATCTCGTGCAATTGTCGGGATGAGGTTGCGCTGATCGCACTGAACGGTGTGCCCGCTCCTCGCCAATTGAATTACCTACTCATGGCCACTCCTCACCTGCGCCTATCCCTTGTGCATGTGCAGAAAAGGTGAGTGTTTCAATCTCGACTAGTGGCCGATTCCATCCCGGTGGTCATGCACCCCCGCCCAAAGCTCCCCTCATAGTGGTGGGGAGCAATTGTTGTCTGCGACCGCACAGAACTATCATTATCATGCTGCGGCTTGATCTGAGTGAGTGGCTGCCTTCTAGTGCTCCTAGCGGAACTCGTGTGCGGAATGTGCCGGATGCGAACTGTTAACATGTGCAAAATGCATGCGCAGCACACTCGAAACGCGCGCCATCTTCGCAGAGGGATGATGGTAGATGCACGCAGTGTTGACACGAGCGCGTGCATCCGCGCTGGGGCGTAGTTGCGCGTGTTGGCGGGCAGTATTACGAACCATCTAACTATATATTAGATGTACAGTATGGTATGTACGCCGTTTCAATACACTGTACCATTTAATTCAATTCGTATGTCACAGGTCACAGGCTTAAAATTATATGAATTTTTTCGTACCGGTCACAGGTCACTGGAGGCATATACGAATACTTCAAACAAGTCACAAAATCACCAGAAAATGGCCCAAAATATCGAATTTTTTTGCCTCCGCGCCGCCTGCTTGTGAAGCGGCGCCGCAGCATTCGCACGAGGTGCCAGTTTTGAGCTTTTCCGACCAATCCGGTATCTTCGGCTTGTCTGGAAGACCAGCCATTGCAGCAACGATGTCGGAAACGAGAAAATTGCAATGCTTCTGTGAGCAAATGATATCAGAGCCCGTTTTGCAATCCCAGGTGAAAGCGAGTTATTTTGAACCATTCTATAACTACCCAGTCATTGCTGGGAAGGCAAATGTGAATATATGAGGTCCTGCCAACTTTCGGGCCGATTTACGAAAAAAATTCAGGTGTCATGCTTGACCCGACTCAAATACGAAGTCAATTTCGTACGGTGCGGTCACAGGTCACAGGTGGGTACGAATTGAATTAAATGCTACAGCATTTGTTTACATCCACTCCAAATTTCTCAAAGTCTCCTCGCCGCCTAAGCTTGGTAGTAGAGCAGCAATATCAATAATTGATTAATAAACTCTCTGTTCAATTGTTTGATTATTGCTCCAACTTGAAGGACCAAAAACCTCGTGATGCCAGTGGGGACCAGCCGCCAGTGGTGCAAGTCGTGTTCACGTGCGCCACAGTGGCGCAATTGACGTCCATGTGTGAGTGTGGATGTGAGTGTGAGTGTGGCGCAGTTGGTTGGTCCCCCCTTCTGGTGGTATTTCCCGTGCCCATGCACGACGCTTCGACAATATCTTCAGGTTGCCGAACGAGTGGATTTGGGGTGGAGAAAATCGTCTTCGTGATGTACGGCTGCTATAGATCGGGTAGCCGTCCCATCAGCGGGAGATGATCATAACGCGGGATCTTTTTGACATGGGGTTAATTTGGCTTCGACAAGATGAGGGAGAGAAGGGACGTACATATTTACTACGCGGGCACACACATTTTTTCGCTGCTTTAATGGAGGGCATTGGTCGACGCCCCGTTGTTTTCATCGGTATGCTTTTTTGTATGACCACTTTACCTCAACGCTCACCACACTCGCCGGACAACTTACCTAGAAGACCGAAGCAAGCTTTCAACCAACGCGGACTACACATGATGTTTGTTCAGTCGCTACCGAACGAACTCATCATCGAGATAGTTGAATTCGCATCGAAAACAGACCAGGCAACGCTCTGTCGCACCTCTAAGCTGTTTTACAGCCTAGCTTTGCCCGTTTTAAACAGTGCGGTTTCCCTCAACATCTTCTCTGCATCTATCGACATCGCCCACGCCTTTTGCTCTGCACTTATTGCGACCCCGACCCGGGCACACGCTATACGATTCTTCAAGTGTACGGATTATGGAAAGCAAGTTGTTCCGTATCTTTCTTGCGATTGGCGCCTCATCCCTGATTCACAGCGCCGCGGAAATATTTGACGTGTTGTTTATGGCGATGAATCTCATGAGCCGACTCGAACACCTGACAATTCGTTTCAACTCGTTCACAATGCCGGAGAGGATCTCATTGTTAACCTTTCCCCAACTTCTCAGTTGTCGGCTAACATTCGGTCGAACTATCGACACAGACGGGAGCATGATCGCGTCCTTCTTAACGCGTCATCCGACGCTAAAATGTGTTCGTACCGACTGCCACTCGAGTCAGATCTCCCTCCCAAACCTGCAATCCTTCGAAGGTTATGCGGATTATGCTCCTATTCTAGCTCAGGGTATTACCCGCGGTCTGAAAAGCGGCTCGGATGATCTGGCACAGTGGCAGACAGCCGCAGGACGTCAACACCGTCGTGGCGGCATTGGCCTCTTTGACAAATCCCACCCTACCCTTTGTCTCCTCCCACAAATTCGTTTCGAGAGAATATTCGATTGTCCTGGCGTCTGTATCGAGGCACATACCGCACACAAGGAGCCTTGAAATCCAGCTTATACATCCATGGTTGATGAATGTAAGTTGAATAACTATTCCATGCTGTCGCGCGCTTCCCGTGAATGTACCAAAGGAAGCGTCCGACTCTATCAAACACATCACGGAGTGCCTGTCCCAGTTCAACCATCTCGCGTATTTTTCCCTGGATCGCACCATGCCTGCCTTTCGCCAGGCCTCGAAAGTAGACACCAAGCAGCACCATCGGGCTATAGTTCTGACTTGGGGAAGCGTCTGCCCAACGCTGAAAGGTTGTTCTTTCTGTATGTGCCTCGAACACATTATTTTGCCACCAAAAAAAAATCATCTTATTCTGCAGTTGACCACGCGTGGAAGAAACTTGATGGATCGTGGGAGGAATATCCCGTCCAGGAGTTTCTAGCTCAGTCTGAGCTTTCCGCCTTTGCAGTAAATTGATGACTTGCCGTCCTATGAAATTTGAGAATATATGTCCTTTTAGCAGTTGGTTATGATGCCGAACGTGCCGTGTGTGGCTGTGTGGACTCGGCTGGTATGGGTTTGAGCTCGGTTCCACTGAGATAGGCCCTATCCTGCTGAGAGTAGCAACCAGCACTCACCTAGCATGCAGCCATACAACACAGAGGCACCCCGAGGTTTGAGAAAAAAAAAGTTGGTGAGAGAGAGAAAAAAGTTGCAAATCATTTATGCAACGCTTGGAACGTCATACAAGAGCGTTGGCATGTGCATTGAATATGTGAAAAAAAATCAACGTGAAACCGCACAGGGCAGACGAGGAACAAACAAGTCCGTAGACAAGTCATCCCTCCCGACGACCATGTGCACGATGTTTTGACCCTAACTGCGAGCGGCTGCGACGAAAGCACTTGCCGAACGCTGCCGATGGGTAGACTCGTTCGGGCCAAAATGTAATATTCGGCCAACCTTCGGAGAGGATCTCGGCCGACATGCCGTAAGTTGATTATCACGTTTGATTTGATGCCGTTCTTGCATGCGAAAGTTGAACATCCCAAGTGTTCGCAACCATTATCTACGACCTCGAAAACCCCATGCTGGCATTCACTTCACACCTGGTCATCCTGTGTGCACATAGAACCTCAAATTGAGTGGCCCACACTGGCAATGGGTCTGGAAAGAATCAGATGGCATGGAGATTCCTTGCCCATTCCTTTTGTGGAGGTCGACTTTCCAAGGTGTACTCTATTCTTCTGGGCATTTGAGAAGGCAACGGAACGCTGACAGATTCTGCTTCAGATACTGACCCATGGATGATATGGCTCAACGGTGGACCCGGTTCGAGTAGTATGATTAACCTGATGACCGAAGTACGCCTCTTGTATCGGACGCCGACTGCGTCTTTTCACCGACCGCCCCTCAGAACGGTCCGCAAGTCACAGAAACCTTCTCCATTAAACCGAAACAATTTCAGCTGGAACAGACTTGCGTATACATTTTGGATCATGATGTTGGTGGCTAGTCCCGGACGAGGACCAAATGGGTCGGGACTTCGTAGGTCACTTTTCCCCGCATAATCGCCACTTTTGCTAACTAGCGCCGAAGGTTGGATTCCTTTCCAGTATTGTCAAAATATTCCCCAGCTTGGCTAAGTGGCCGTTGTGCCTGGCTGGAGAATCCTACGCGGGCACATATGCACGTCCCTTCTCTCCCTCAGCTTGTCGAAGCCAAATTAACCTCATCTCAAAAGATCGTGCGTTATGATCATCTCCCGTTGGTGGGAGGGCTCCCTGATTTATAGCAGCCGTACATCACGAAGATGATGTTCTCCACCCCAAATCCCAAGGCGGGGAGTGAGGATTGCTATTCCGGAGATGACAGTGATGGAAAGATATGGAAGGATAGTTGGGGCCGAATAAGAATAGCAAACCTAGAAGGGAAGTACAGACTGGCCGACCGTGATTCTGATGTTGCTTGATCCTACTGGATTCCCATACACCAGACTAGAAGGATTCTGAGACCAGGCACAAGAAATCAGGTGTTGCATACCTAAGAATATATTCCGTCTCCAGATCGTGGAAGGTTGTACATCGGGCGTATGGGACACTTTGGAGGCAATGCTGGGCGCCAGTGAAAAACGGCGGCAACAGAAGGGAGCCCACCTGGACTCGACGCCTGCCCTCTTCGAGCAATGGCAGCCGGGATCGTTGGCCAACTGTGACAATGGATGCCGTCTACCAATTCTTCGTTCCCACCGTCAAGTATGGAAGCCACGATATGTCTGAGTGGTGTTGAGGATCAGACATGTGGAATAAATAAAGGCGCCGCGGGATTCGGACAGATGCCATTCGGTGAATGGACGCTAGCGCTAGTCCCTTCTGCGCAGCTGATCTGTGGGGCAGGAAGCAACACTCATTCTGAGAATAGTTCAATCTGTCCGTTGCCTGATGCCCGTCTACCACGATGCATGTGGTGGCCGCGAACTCGAAAAAAAAGACATAGCACCCGAATCACGCTCACTGTCGAGCGGCGCATGAAACTCGGAATCTCATGGGTTTTTAAATTGGCAGAGCTTGTCATAGGTTTGTGCCTGGAATAATCTGGAGTAACTGCGATACGAGAACATCGCAAGCGAAGTACTGTGAGAAGGCACTGTTCCTGGGCGCAGCTGGACTCGATGGAACCCCGCCATACTGTGGCGGGGATCTCTTTCTTCTACTAGAATAAAGAGATCAGAAAGTATTTCCTTTTATGGACGGAACCAAACACCAGAGGTTGGCGGTGTAATACTCATCATCACAAAAAGTAACCGGCCATTCCCTACCTAGCTGGAACCTGAATTTAATGGATTTGGGGAAACATATTATGATTCTACAGTTAATTTGGTGCAAGTTGCAACAGTAACATGTCAACTTACAAGGTCCCCCATGTAGCAGAATGTTAAATTCCAAAAATCGCGGTATTTCAGCATTCACAACCCTTCAGGCCACAGTTTCGGAGACCTTTAAACTTCTAAAATAGTGTCACGTACTATAGTGCAATGCACACACAAGATTTCGGCCAATACAGTCCATCCTGCGGATCTGTCATGAATCACCCGGGTTCCTCTTTTTTTCGCACGATGTGTCTGTATGGATACAGACATGTCTAGCAGCACAGGACTCACATAATGCCACTACGTGACCTTCTCATGGTGGAATCCGGCCTCGGGTTTCTATGCCACAGACCTATCAGGGTCTCAGCCACTGGATACCAGAAGATGTTAGGGGCTAGGGAACCCATATAGATGGACCCTAGTCCCCTGATGCTAGAAGGGCTGACACAGAGGTGTCCAAGGGGTGCAGAATGGTTGCAAAACCGATTGGGGTTTCAACCACTGGATATGATATGATATTAAAGACTAGGTAACCCGTATGGTCAGTTCTCCTAGTCCTTCGACGCTATGGAGACCAACAAAGAGGAGTCCAGGAGTATCAGCATTAACACTCCTTAATGCTGCAGTACAGGTGTAACGGCTCCGTTAAATACTTGTATGCTTAGAGTAGCTAACTGTTGCGTAACCGACAGTTGTACTACTATCGTTCCCCTAGATCCCGGACACTTAAGGAAAAACCTTCAATATCTTTTGATCCGCTTGAGCTGGTACCAAGCTGAGTGGCTAGATCGTCAGCAATTTGTCTTTTACCCAGGTCTAAGTCTTTGTTTTGAGGAAAACGGATGTGAATTGAGCAAACAACACCATTCTTTCGGACAAGGCCACGTGTCCGAGTAGTAGGTAATGGCCGGATTTGGGAATGTTCTTGTCCTCGCTCCCCTATCTCCCAACGAATTTCCGTAAAACTTCGTAGGCCACTCCTCCTGAATGCAATCTAGCTTCCTGTCATATTTTTAGACCAAAAACCGTCTTGGTGGCCTTGCTTCAATGGAGTCAGTGTGCAAAAGTATACTTTTTCAATATTCTCGTTGTTTAGCCTCAACAAGGTTCCCTGGCAATGTTTTAATCACACAGATGTACTCAAAATGTTTTATTAGAAGGGATTGACCAGACGCTACCCTTTCCTGAATTTTTTGCAAGCTTTTCCCGTGATTATTGGACCTCACCCAGTGGTGTCTGTAAGTCGGTTCTTCAGTTCCAATCAAGGCATGCCCCTACAACGAAAATGGCCACCTTACCGTACTTTTCCGTCTAATTGAAGCTCGGTAAGCATAGCCATATGAGTTTAAGACTTCACATGGTGCCCTCTCCTGTACAACAGACTGACTCCAGATCACACAAATATAAAACTCAACACTATAAAGGAACCAGCCTGTCAAATATCATGAAACACGGTACATGGGTTCATTGGCACAATATGCTCATTCTAAAGTGCATTAGTCCATGTGTAAACGACCACAGCGTATTCGGCAAATGCATTTTTCTAAAAATAGCCGACCGACCAAATTGTATCAATTCCCCGACACCATTGAGATACATTCCGGGTTGAAATTGGATATGCGGGTCATGGCCCCCGACCCTAAGCTTCATATAGCACACCAATTTTTATGCTAAACGGATCAGAAATGGGTGAGATATTACTGTTTGTCCGAGTGGTAGGTGTGTCCGGGGGGGTGGGGGGAGGATAGTAACATCCATGTTTTACTTTTCTTTTTTAGTCAGGACCATCATGTCTTGAATCTTAGCGTGCGCCATCTAAGCGCACGCTTGTAGTATTACGTCATCTGATTGTAGTATATAGTGACGGGCGTGACCCGAATATAACACTCTTCTACTACTCTTAACTTGCGTGTTACCTCCAACGCTTCCCAAGTGCCCACTAGCTGGTACAGCTCGGAGGCCCTTCACTTGGTATTGGTAAGTGTTGGTCTAAGCTAGCTCGGCGCTATCCTCGCTATTCCACCTCGAGTGGATATTCCCTCGAGGGTCGTAGAGATCCTTAGCTCGGGATATTCCTGAGCGCTGTAGGATCTCTACAGGAAGGACACCATTCGGACGGCACTCGCTAGGAGCTCCCTCGGCTATTCCACCGGACTACAAGTATTTGCAGGCAGGTCTTATTCGCCGCGTCCTACAGTGGGGTGCAAAGCGCCCCACCCCTTCAATTGAAGCGGAAGATGCAGATTAAGCTTTAGATGATGCTGGCACCATAGCCATGGGCCTGAAGAGCCAAAATTATGCTTCAGACAGACACATATGATTTTATAAAGAGAGATATTTGGAGAACAAATTGATGTGATGAATCTTGGTAGACCCGCATTATGCCTTCATCAGCAGTGTATTACTGCTTCCCGGAAACAATTCTGCCACAAGACATCATGCCATCTCAAATCTGGGCTTCAACGCAATCCATTGACCACCAGAAAAAATTCTTACTTTTGAACATCCTGTGTCCAGCCGGGCCCACCACAAACTCGTCAATGGGCTTGGGGTGCCATGGCGGTTGCATGTATAGAATTCTTTATTGGACCCACATACTCGGAACCCTGGCACGGAAAGCCACTTGTTTCCACTAGTCTCCCGTAGACACACTATAACAATTTGTGCAGGCTGCCATCAGAAAACTTCCGCCATTAAACGGGGGCCAGTTCATGCCACTGTTTCGCTTGAAGCTACACCTCTTTTCTGTATCTTGCAGGCAGCTATAAGTACCCGGAGACGGTTCAATTCCTTTGATGAGACTCGGTGCGGATTCGAATGGTTTGGTTAGGTTCAGTTCAGCAAGAGGAACTCCACTCCATCTGATCACACAAATGAATCCAATGGTGTGCATAGTTGAACATTAGGGTACAGATCTAGACCTGGTGGTGTACAGAAACACACCTGCTCCACTTGCCAACTTCTGTCACAATTGTATTTGTGCAAGAGACCCCTGTTCGCACCAGGGCCAGGTCATAGCTCCTCCTGCCAATCTTTTGGTTCATTTATTCAGCAGCTCCAGTACACCTTTATATATAGTATTGAGTTTATGGAGACAGACCTGGTGGTGTATGGAAACACACCTGCTTCACTTGTAAATCCTCCACCAGTGCGATCAGGGGATCCCCATTCGACCTGGGGCCAGGTCATGATTTTTCCCCCAATTTCTCCAGAGATTAGAATCAATGGAATCAAGGGACTCAGGCAGGTAGTTTATCTGACAAGCACAATAGAAAGGGCGATCGGATTGGGCAGAGAACGAGTGGACAAAAGAAAAGTATTTTAGCGCGGAGATTGAACAAAACAGCATAAACATAACATCCATAGTGCAGCGAACTGGGCATGTACAGACCCGGTGGTGTACATATGTCAGCACAGCTGCTTTATATATTTACTTGGCTATTGTGTCATTTAAGCAGGAGACCCCCATTCGAACCGGGGTCAGGTCTTGCATATGATTGTCAGGGGAACCTCCACTTCGGACGGTTTTCCATCCGGACCCGATCCGGATGCTTCAGGCGCTTCGGGTGCTTCGGACGCTTCTCCATCCGGACCGGCTCCGGACACTTCGGATGGTTTTTCCACCCGGCGCTCCGGATACTTCTGTGCCCTTCTATCCGACCTCCAAATCACCCGGGGACATCTGTCCGCTCTCGCTGGCATGTGCTGTGCGATCAGGCCCGCGATCATTGTAGATACATCCGGACACGTGCTACTGGGTTAGTATATAAGGTTTCGCCTAGCGTGGGAATCCTCATCCTTTCTTCTCTTCGGATTCCCCGCTAGGTGCGTAGTATTTCCGCTCCTGTATTCTAATACCTATATTTACACTTTGGATTCCCCCGCTAGTTTCCGCGCCCCGCGCCGAGCTTAAGGTTGCCCTTACAGCAGAAGAAAGGATCTAAGGGATCAACCGGTCAAGATTGGGAAGTTTTGTGCAGGTACGGATTCGGACCACTACTCCAGTGCTCCATCCTCCCCCACTTCAAATCTCGACCCCTCCTCCATTCCAATGGACCAGCCGCTTGCACCTGACTCCGCGGCAACCCGAGATCCTGAGTGTTCACACTCCGGATCCGGCTTCCGAAGCCATGGTCCGACTCGCTGCTGTCGAAGGCACCCTCGAGAGCATCCAAAACACGCTCTGCCAGCTATTGCTGAGCACCCAAAATCCGCTGCCTGCCCCTGCCCCTGCCGTTCCAGCTCCGGCGCCGGGTCCAGATTTCTCGGCCCCCCACCCAGCTCCAAAAACGGTCCTTTGACCGAACCCCCCGGCCGTTTTTGACGGCGACTGGACACAAGGACGGACATTCCTTTACTCTGTCCTCACCTACTACCGGCTGGTTCCGGAAGCTTTCATGGCGGACGGTTTCGTCTCACAGGAAAAACTCGTCCGGTTCGCCATGTCCTTCATGTTGAAGGGCGCGGCTGCTCGATGGGCGGAACGGCATGCATCGGCCGACCCGTTCCCATTCCCCACCTGGACCAAGTTCGAGGCTGAGTTCCGCCTCCGGTTCGTAGAGGAGAACGAGCAGGACCAAGCCCTCACCAGGCTTGAGTCCCGCTCGTATTTCCAGGGCTCCCGCGACATCTACCAGTACACGGACGACTTCGAGGAACTGGCCGTAACAGCTGGTTACTTGGACACTCTTGTCCAGGTCATGAAGTATCGCTCCGGCCTCGACCCGAAGATCAACGTCGCGATCATGACGTCCGGGACCGCCCCCGACCTCACCAACTACGATGGCTGGCGCGCGCACGCTTTCCGCCAGTACGAGGCATTCGGCCGAGCTGGATCCGGAAACCCTCCAGTTTGGCTCCCGGCCGCTTTACCTCGGCCGTGTACAACAGGAATTTTCCTGGCTGCAGCCCCCGCACGCGCTACGGTCTCATTCGCGCTGGCTCCCGGACCCGCACTCCCAGCGGTCGTTCCAATGGACGTTGACCGGACCCGAGTGCGCGCTGTCCCACGCTCTTGCTTCCGGTGCGGTGCGGCCGGACACCTCGCCCAGGAATGCCCAGTTACATCCGACGTCTGGCACACGGACATTCTCAATGAAGTCGTTCGTCAACTCGGAGACGACCTCCTCGGTGAGCTGTTCGCCCGTATGGCCACCACTGCTTCGCTTCCGGACAAATCGGGCGAAGAGGCCCTGGACCCGGCGGGTTTTCCGCTTTCGGCCGAGTGAGCGGTGCGCCCTCGGTCGCGTCCCCTAATCGCTATGCCCTCCTGTATTCAGATAATGCCAATACATTTGAGTCTGAGGTAGTAGCGAGAGGCACACCCCCCGTCCCCATCCCCATCTCCGTCCGAGTGACCGAGACTCTTCCTTCCATCCTGGAGACGGAAACCCGCATTGCCCCCGAGCCGGGAACGAGGGCAGTGACGGAGGCCCCTGTCCCCAAGCCGGGAACGAGGACAGGCTCGCTTTGGCGTGTTCATCGCCCGAAGTGGGAACGGCGACTTCCCCGGCAGTATGTCATCGACTCTGTTGAGGGCCGAAACTCCTTGCACATCCCATTGGACCTGCAGTCTGTCGAAACTGCCGCCCAGATGTCGGTGAAGGCTCTGGTCGACTGTGGAGCGACCGGAGACTTTATCGACTCAGAGTATGCCATCTCCCGCAACCTTCTGGTCCGGCCTCTTTCGCAGTCCATCCCAGTTCTCAACGTGGACGGCAGCCCGAACCAAGCGGGTGGCATCACCGGTGTAGTCAATATTGTGGTCGACTACAAGGGGCACTCCGAGCGTATCCAGCTCGCCGTAACTGGGCTTGGGAAACAGCATGTCATCCTCAGTTACTCCTGGCTCCAGAAACACAATCCGGAGATCAACTGGGAGACCAAGGAGGTTCGTATGACGCGCTGTCCGACCGGATGCCGCACCTGCCGGGAGGAGCTACGGGCTGTCTGGAAGAACAAGAAGCTCGCCGCCTCAATTCTCCGGCAGCTACGTGAAGGTCCGACCCCATCCATCTGCGCCGTTGACTCGGAAGAGTGGACCGGAGACAATGGGTACGACCCGGCCGACAACAATGACCTCCCGGACCTCACTCTGGACTCGGAAGACGATGACGATGACGACAGCGAGCTCGAGGAGGGCGATCACATCCTCTACACCGTGTTCGCCCCAGCCGAAGAGATCCGCACGGGAAGCACTGTCTCGACCTCGCCCGTCACCGTGAAATTGTCCGAGAAGTGCTCCGCCGGCTCAGGGAACACCACCTTTTCCTTCGGCCGGAGAAGAGTGAGTTCGAGAAGTCCATGATCGAGTACCTCGGCGTCATCATCTCACACAACCACGTTGAGATGGACCCCGTCAAGGTCGCCGGCGTCGCCGCCTGGCCCGAGCCCGAGAACAAGAAGGACCTGCAGCAGTTCCTCGGCTTCACAAACTTCTACCAGAGGTTTATCCGGGCGTTCTTGGACATCGCCTGGCCGCTTTTCGACCTGACAAAGAAGGGTGTGGCCTGGACCTGGACTGCTGCCTCGGCCGCTGCGTTCCAAGCCCTCAAGGACGCGGTGACCGCGGAGCCCGTCTTGGTCCTCCTGGACGAATCTTGGCCATACCGGTTAGAAGTGGACAGTTCGGATCGGGCAACTGGAGCCATTCTGTCGCAACAGGATGCGGATGGAAAGTGGCATCCTGTCACCTTCTACTCCAAGAGCTTGAACGATGTCCAACGGAACTACGTGATCCACGACAAGGAGATGCTTGCGATCGTCCGAGCCCTAGAGGAGTGGCGGCACGTCCTCGAAGGCGCGCAGCACCCGGTCAAGATCTGGACGGACCACAAGAACTTGGAGTACTTCCAGAAGTTGCAGAATCTGAACCGGCGGCAGGCCAGGTGGTCCCTGTACCTGTCCCGGTTCGATTTCGCCCTGTTCCACCAGCCGGGTTGCCTCATGGGTCGCCCGGATGCGCTCTCCCGCTGCCCGGACCATGGCGCCGGATCTGAGAACTTGGACGTTACGCTTCTTCAGCCGGAGCTTTTCCGGATCTGGGCGATGGAGGGGATCATGGTTGACGGACCCGAAATCCCCCTCTGATGTCTGGAAGGCGTTTGCGACCGAGCCGGAACTCGAGGACCCTGTTGCACTTGTCGCCAGGGAGCTTCTCAAGAACCGGAAGGCCTCTTCTCCCCACTCGGCCGAATGGCAGATCTCGGACGGATCGCTCCTGTTTCGCGGTGCCACGGAATAAGGACCTTCGCCGGTGGATTATGGAGCAGCACCACGACATGCGGGTTGCTGGGCACGCTGGCCGCTTCAAAATGTTGGAGTTAATCTCCCGGAACTACTGGTGGCCCCAGTTGTCCCGACACGTCGGTCAGTACGTTGGAACCTGTGACGCATGTAACTGGACGAAGGCGCTTCGACGACTTCCCCACGGTGAGCTCCATCCAACCGAGATTCCGGCCGAGCGCTGGGACACCGTCTCGGTGGACTTCATAGTCGAGCTTCCGGAGCCGCACGGGTTCGACGCGGGTCATGGTTGTTGTCGACATCCTTGGTAAGCAGGCCCACTTCAACGAGTGCCACACCAGCCTCGGAGCAGTTGGAGCTGCCCGGTTATACTACCAGAACGTGTGGAGGCACCACGGAACCCCCCAGAAGTACATCTCCGACCGGGGTCCACAGTTCATCGGTGAGTTCACCCGAGAACTGTGGCGCCTCATTGGTATTGAACCCGCTACCTCCACCGCTTACCACCCGCAGACCAATGGCCAGACCAAGCGCGTCAACCAGGAGCTCGAACAGTTCGTCCGTATCTTCACGAGCTACAAACAGGACGACTGGGATGAGCTCCTACCGGCGGCCGAATTCGCCTACAACAACCATGTCCACTCCTCGACGCAGCAGGTGCCGTTTATGACAGACACCGGCCGGCTCCCTCGGATGGGTTTTGAGCCTAATGGCATGCACTCGGCCGACGAATCGGTTAACGAGTTCCGCGACCGGATCGCTGCTGGAGTGTCTGAAGCCAAGTCCACGCTCGTCAAAGCCAAAGACGAGTTCAAGCTGTACTACGATCACCGGCGCGTACCCGTGCCGGAGATCAAGGTAGGTGACCGAGTTTGGGTGGATGCGTCCGAAATCAAAATGACGCGCCTGTCTCCCAAGTTCTCGGACAAGCGGCTCGGACCCTTCAAGGTCGTACAGGTTGTGGGAAAAGGCACATACAAGCTCGAGCTCCCCCCACACTACTCCCAGCTCCACCTGGTCTTCCCGGTGGTGAAACTCGAGCTTGCGAAGCTGGACCCGTTCCCCGGACGCCCCCGGAACGACGAGCCCCTGCCTATCCTCCGGACGGATGGAGACGAGAGGTGGGAGGTCGACGAGATCCTCGAAGCACGGGTCCGGTACGGCAGCCTCTGGTACATGGTGCGCTGGAAAGGTTATGGTCCGGAGCACAATAAGTGGGTAAAGCACTCTGACGTCTTCGCCAAAGACGCCATCAATGCCTACTACCGCTGCTACCCCAACGCTCCTCGCCGGATAGCCTCGGCCGCTTTCGACTCACTGTCCTTCCGGAGGCGTGATAGGACCATCCGCTTTATACGTCGGGACAATGTATTCCAAGGGCGGGGTGATGTCAGGGGAACCCCCGCTTCGGACGGTTTTCCATCTGGACCCGATCCGGATGCTTCAGGCGCTTCGGACACTTCTCCATCCGGACTGGCTCCAGATACTTCAGATGGTTTTCCGCCCGGCGCTCCGGATACTTCTGCGCCCTTCTATCCGACCGCCAAATCACCCGGGACATCTGTCCGCTCTTGCTGGCACGTGCTGTGCAATCAGGCCCGCGATCATTGTAGATACATCCGGACACGTGCTACTGGGTAGTTACCAATTAGTATATAAGGTTTTGCCTAGCATAGGAATCCTCATCCTTTCTTCTCTTCGGATTCCCCTGCTAGGTGCGTAGTATTTCCGCTCCTGTATTCTAATACCTATATTTACACTTCGGATTCCCCTGCTAGTTTCCGCGCCCCGCGCCGAGCTTAAGGTTGCCCTTACAATGATATTTGGTTGCTGTTCTGTAAGTATCTTGGTAGTTTGCGAGGTATGAAAGAACTTGAATTCGGTTGTTCATCGGGTTTTGGATTTCTGGACATGCAGGTGTTGGGCAGGGAGGGGGGTTTATTTGTGAGAAGTTAAACGGGAGGAACAGGCGAAAAGGGTGATTGACAATTGTATTGACGAGGATGAATGTACATACAACACATTAGAATATGGGGTCGACCCGGCCCAAGACTCGGCCTCGTCAGAAGCGCTCGGCTCGGAGGTGAGAAATAGTAGTTGTGAGATAGGTACCACGCCCCATCCATGACATGCTTTGCACAGGTTACCAAAAACCTTCAGTGAAAGCAGCAATAGTCATGAGGATGAGTCCAATGACATTCATGGTTGAAAAAGGGTGTACAGACCTGGTGGTGTATGGTAACACAACTGCTTATGTTTGCATTACCATCTCTTCAAAGAGACCCCCGTTCGAACCGGGGCCAGGTCGTGTGAGTTCTCTGCTCTGGTTTTTTTCTGTCTTATGGGTGGCTGTATGTATGTCCTCAACCCCAGACTCCAGAGTTTGTTCGATCCTTGAATTTTCTGGGTTCAAGTCTTTTCAAACGAACCCAGGAATTAGACTCGGCCTCGTCAGGAAGCCTTGGCTCGAAGGCGCAGAGTAGCAGTTGGGTACCACACCCCACCCATGATGTGCTTTGCACGGGTTACTGAGAAGCTCGGTCAAAGCAGCCTTGACAACAGTCGTACAGATTGAGTCTGATGATATTCGTGGTTGAACAAGGGTATACAGGCCTGGTGGTACGGCAACACACCTGCTCTAGCTTCATCAACTTTTCTTCAAGTAGGCAGGAGACCCCTGTTCGAACGGGGCCAGGTCATGATGCCATGTTCCCGTTTTGCTTCTTGCGGGTATGCAGAGAGTTGGAATAAGTAGTAGTACTAGTATTCGATGATGCTTACTACTTAGTTCGGATTTCTGTATGTTTTATTCCCCTACCTTCAGGTAAGGTATGGTTCTAACTTCTAGGGCGCCTAATCAATTGACTTTGGGCGGGCCATCACATTTTTCGTCACTCTTTTCGCGTAAGTAAGGGTTCATCAAAAGTCCTGCTGCCGAAACTGTGCCGCTGATTGTTATCAGGACTCTCATAATCACGGTTGGTCATTCAGACATCAGGTTGCAACCTTGCGTGCACAACCTTTGGAGAACTCACAATTATGCTTGAAGATTGAAAGGTGTGGTCAAGTTATACACTTCTTGTTTGAGAAATTTTGCGAAATAACGGTGTGCTGAAAAATGTGATTTACATGACTCGTTCAAGTTGGTTAAGGCCAGCCCAATACGAGCCGGTCGACGCGATAGCAAGTGACAACCTGAGTTTATCCATTCACTTTCTGATTATGAAAGGACTCAATTTCGGCCTCAGACTGCTTGCGGCCCAATGCGAGCTGGTCGGCGCTGAGCGAGCTTCAGGCTGCCCATTTCGCTGCTGAAATCATCCGGTAGCAGGCCCTGCCATTTGTCGGCCTTAGCAGCTTTATTTCAGTTCATTTCGGTGGGTCTATCTGAGCACACAAATGGCATCCATGTTTGAACGAGGTACTTATATAGGTATGTAGACCTGGTGGTGTAAGGCAACACACCTGCGTTACTTGATCACCGGGTCCACATTGTGCAGGAGACCCCCGTTCGAATCGGGGCCAGGTCGTGCATTTTCTTTCGCCTCTTTTTTCTGTCTTATGGGCATTGGGGTGGCTGTGTGTCCTCGCCTGGATGTTTCGACGGAGACGCGGTGAACAGATTTTGTGTCTGTCGAAAGGATTGTATTGAGAGCACGAATTAAATATATACAAGCGGTCGAGTCATCTGAACGGACGACTGCGAAAGGGAAAGGCTCCGAGTCGGAGCGAGTGCGGACTCGGAATTTAATGACGAGATAGGTGTGTACGTACCAGGCCAAGCGCGAGGTTGGAGTTGATTTCGACGATAGCATTAATATTGCAGCTGCATATCGAAATCTAGGATTCGAGCCTTGGAGGCTGACCAGGTTAGCTGATGGGCATCTGGAAGCGCGCGTTGGGCACGAGAGCAGAGGCGTCAGGATCGAGGGTGCGTCTTGCGTGGCGTAGTAGCATGTGGCGAATCTCGAGCCCAACAGGGCTGGTCACGTCGACGTCAGAATTGAGGGTGTTTGATAGCTTGAACGAGTAGGAATGAGGCCGTTGTAACTGCTCTTATCTTTGCCCCTGAGCGGGGAGCAGTGAGCAAGGATGCTGGTGCGGGAGAGTTCGCACGCCGACGGGATTGAGGGTGCGAGAATAACCTGAGTTGGGAGCCACTGCCAAGTCAGAGGAGTTCATTTCGAAGCCAACTGAGGCCGACACGAGATAGAGCGATAGCCCGAAGAGCACGGCGTCTTGACAATGATAGTCCTCACCGACGTCGATGCAGTGGAGCTCAGCACCACATGGAGATTGCCGAATGAGGGTGCAGAATAGAAAGATGGGCGGGCGGAGCTTGAGCGAGTCACGATCGTCGACATCTTGCACCCGTACCACCACAAGCAACAAATCTACAGAATCAGCGCAAAGAAAGAAAGAAATTTCACCACACAGAACACAGAACACATGTCTCCATCGGCTACCACTACTACGGCGCCCGCCACCAATGGGAACAGCGCGATAAAGGCCAAGAACGGCGTCAATGGCAGCGCAACAGCAGCGCCAACGGGACGCATACAAACGGCAATGGTGTCGCGAGGAACGGAAAGGAAGCCCACCTCAGCTCAACGGAGCTCATCCGCCTCGAGAACGAGCACGGCGCACACAAGTGAGTACCCTGCCCCTCCACTAGGTGGCGAACGAACATCTTGCCTTCCAGTCGACTTGGTCCTGGCCGTGCCTGCTTCCCGCCTCTTGCTTCCTTCCTCCTTGGTCCTGCGTAGCTCTCGCCAGTCAACTTGGTCTGCATAGGGAGCGCCAAACGCACCTCATCACAAGCACATCTCGTTCCGTCCTTCATCTCCCCTCTTTTATAACACCCATACTGATTGCGCGCTTTTGCTAGCTACCACCCCCTCCCGTGGTCTTTGACTGTGCGCTCGGAGCAAAGTGCGTGTTTTCGCCCCTCCTTTTGAGATGTACGAGAAGAGAACTGACGACACTACGCAGGGTATGGGACCCTGAAGGGAGGGAGTACAATATGCTTTCGGTTGTATTCGTACGTGCCTCTTTTTGCTTTCTCTTATTCCCGCTACCTTCAGGTAAGGGTTTTAGGGCGCCCTATTTTAAACTGCCTGGTGAAGATCACATTTTCATTACAAGGACAAACAAAATTTTGTCATGTTGAATGTGTCATGCTTCGAAAACACAGCAATAGAGAGTTGTTCAAACAGCATTTCAACTCCCACTCAGAGCCATTTATCATCTGTTTCCTGGCTGTTTTTCTGATGTTTTTTGGTTCAAATACAGATTGTCAGTGTCCAAATCCAATGCAATGAATTTGTCATTTTTGTTTCGTAGTTCAACCCTGCCGCACGCGGCAGTTGCCATGTGAACACCACATTTGTACAGCAGTTATTGTGTCAGCTTCGGTTCTGTCTGCCAAAACCTGAGTCCAGACCCTTCGCTAATCATTTGTGTCTCATAACCCACGGGCAGCGAACGCCGAACGGCGTGGCATTGACATGGCCCCTCTCTCTGTCTCATACCTTCACCATGCCCTCTGCGGCATTCTGCAATAAACCACTCTCCACCTCTGTCAATTTTCTTTCTGAAAATATTGGGGTGACTCTTAACTGGATCTTGTCGAATGCAATTCAGGCTCCTTATTCACTTACTTCCAGTCTTCTGACTCTTCCTTCTGGCGGACACCGTCTACTTTATGCAAATTGATCTTTTGGCCCTACTCAGAGCTCCCATACGACTGTTTTCTTGGCTGAGATTGATTATTCTTTTGCCACCAGACCCTTCTACATGAATCTCTTACTCTTTCTTCTGGTGTTGTTGACCCCTGGAAACCCACGAGTACTTGTTTTCAATTCGATGATGCACAACTTCTGGCATGCTTCATAGCACTTTCCCCCCATGCTCTCACCTCCCCATCATGGACATCAATACCCCGGTCAGCCGGGCGATGCATCTGAGAGTAAGTCATATTAAGATCTAGACTGAAATTTATTCTACAGCTCTGCACTGTCATTGCATCTGTAATGAGCCTTTGACGAGCCACTGTCTCTCTACCTCTGCCTCAATACTTTATGATGTATCCATACCTGCAATGACTTCTTTGAATATAATCTGTGATATTTTTTCAGTCATCTTGTAACACATGCCCATGTCTCTGTTTGGTGTGTCCGTGTTTCCTGTCCAGACTGTTCTGTGGGCCATGATTTCTCTCAAAATTTCGAATTAGGGCAGACATGTCCAAAACTGTTCTGAACTTGCTGATAAGCACTTATTGACAGAAGTCTTTTGCATATTGCTGGTGCCCTGAATTTCTGTATTTGGTGTTCGCAATGCTTGTGTCAAGTTACAACCTACGATACGGAAGCATACTACAACCATCAACAAGGCCAGCCCTGAGTTTCGCTCTTCTTCATCTATGGTTGAATTTTTCAACTCCTTTGAAAGTCTTAAAAAATGTGTTCTTCTTTCCTTTGCTGCCCTGCATTGCATAGAAGTTCCAGAAAGAGTTATGATTGACTCCCTATGTACACCGATCACACAACATTCCGGGTACCGTTAGGTAAAGGGCTTTACACTCCTGATGACAAAAATATAGTCTTGGTAGCTTTTTTCGCGGAACGAACCCACAACTCACACACGCAAGCCGTTTTGCGTGATGTCAATTCAAATCCTGGTTGCCTTTCATGAAAACCATGCGGACAGTAGGCGTATTAGGCTCAAGTTCTCTCGGAAGTAAAGCCTGCGGTGGGCGGGTGACAATTGTTCCTTGACATTCGAGCCGCACGGGGATCTGTGAGGAGCAAGTGGGGCAGTATACATACATAGCTGCCATTATTCGGGGGGTTTGGCGCTAGGCGGGGGCGAGGAGGCTCAGCACTGGTGAGGCGGGATGGAGGTGGGAGGAAAGCCGGATGTTACGATCACGGCAGATCAGAATGTTACTGGGAACGTTATGCCTGTTACCGCCAGTCTACCAGGTATACGAGAGTCTACGGTGTATACGCAGCTCGCAAAGTATACGGAGTCTCTGAGAGTATCTGGAAGTATACGAGAGTATACAAAATATATTGAGTCTCTCATATACTTACATATACTTCCGGATTCACGTATGTTCTCACATCATACCTCGGGCAGACTCGGACACGGGACGAGCTGTATCCCCGGCTTGATACCGGCATGCTCCAAACACGACCACCTTCAAGCTCAACCAACTACAAGTATCCCTGTGTCCGAGCTCTCTCACTTACAGGTAGATCACTTCAACAAATGTCAAGCAACTTTCACATAAATTGTAGGACATCGAGTTGAACTTGGGGGCAACGATCCGGGTCACCAACCACTATGTACTTTTTGGTTATACTATGAAATGGACTCTGTGAAAGAGTAATAATAAATGTGAACAGATGGGAGGAATTATTATTAACGAGGCACGGAAGCAAGACGAGACCCAACATGACAAGACAATCTGTCAAACAACATGAGCCATTTACGGGAACGTGAATGTGCCTTAGCCACGAACAAGATACGAGGTACGTATTGTTGAAGTGTCTGTCGCCCAGAGACTGCTGACAAGACAATATGGTGACCGGTCGGACGAGACAAGACCCACCGAGACCGAACCCCACAGAATAAAAGTTTGTGGTGGTGAATCAAGACGAGAACCGACACGACAACCAAGACACAGCTGGAAGGTTCACGGGACAAGAAACTGCCATACACTAGACCCGGGGCAGTGAGACAACATGTGGACGAGACGAGACAAGATACTGCACCCGCAAAGCGAAACGAGAGCCACGACAACAAAAGGAGCTGCTGACGAGACACGGCTGCGAGGTTGGTGAGAGTCTGAGATGAGATGAGGGGCAGTGGTCTAAATGACTTCTTTTCGTAAATACAGACTTTGCAGAAAGAACATTCGTGCTAGCACAATGACCCGTGAATTTTATTCACGGGTGACGCCTAGTGTGCTATATTAATAAATTGGTAGCGGGCTCTGCCGCTCGTCGGCCTTACCCGCTTTATATATCTAGCTACGCCCGCTCGAGCCAATCATAACAGCGTGATGACCTTGCGCTCCCATCTACTACTTCGCCGGCGGGACTGCGCTTTCATCTCGGCACCGCGCGATTGCCCCCCTCCCGCCCTCTCTTCACCCTCCTCCTCTCCCATCTTCCCCTTCCCCTTCCCCTCCCCTCCCCTCCCCTCCTTCTCCTTTCCCCTCACATACCATATACTAACCCCCTCCCCTCCCAGCGCCGTAAACCAAGGCCACTGCCACCCGCGCATCGTCGCCGCCCTCGTCGCGCAGGCACAGAAGCTCACCCTCAGCTCGCGCGCGTTCCACAATAGCGTCTTTGGGCGGTTTGCGGAGCGGGTGGGGAGCGTGTTTGGGTGGGAGATGGTGAGTGGCGTTTTTTTGGGCCGCTTTCCTTTTACAATGGTGGAAAGACAATACTGACGACGCCGCGCACAGGTCCTCCCGATGAACACGGGCGCCGAGGCGGCCGAGAGCGCGCTCAAGCTCGCGAGGAAGTGGGCGTATTTGCGTGCGTGTTTTGTGTTCTGTCTCTACCTATCACGCTTCCGATCAATGCTAATGTGGTGAAATTGCAGGCAAAGGCGTCCCCGAGGGCGAAGCCATCGTGCTCAGCGTCGCGGACAACTTCCACGGGCGGACGCTGGGCGTGATCAGCATGTCCACGGACCCCTACGCGCGCGTCGGGTTCGGGCCGTACCTCCCGGCGTGGGGCCGACGTTTGTGGACCCCGAGGCAGAGGGGGGCAGTAGGGTTATTAGGTTTGGTGAGCGGGCGTCTTTTCTGCACTCGCTACGAGCGCTGATTATTTTCGCAGGCGAGATCAGCGACCTCGAGCGCGCGCTGGAGCTGCACGGGCCACGGGTGGCGGCGTTTTTGGTGGAGCCGGTGCAGGGGGAGGCGGTGAGTCGTTTCGTCGTTTCTTTACTGTATCATTTTCCGAGGCAAGCGGTGCCTCTGTGGCCGCGATGCAGGCCGTGAGCCGAAGGAAGTCTTAATGCGTTAGGCTGCTTCGGGACGGTATTAAGAGGAACGAGAGGCAGCAGGCGCGGTGCTGTCTTCCCTCCTTCCTTCCTTTTTCCTTTTCCTCTTCCCTGGTCTCCCAACCAATACTAACCACTTTCTGTTTCTGCCCACAGAATAATCGTCCCGCCCCCGACCTACCTCCCCGCCGTCGCCGCGCTCTGCAAGAAGCACAACATGCTTCTGATCTGCGACGAGATACAGACGGGGTTAGGGAGGACTGGGAAGTGCGTTGGCGTTTCGTTGCTCGTTTCCTCATTTTCTCGCTTGCCCTCGTTTCTTATGGACCACCCGTACGACGCTCTCGAACGCACCGTACTATGTTGCTCGAGATGCGAAGGGCGCGCGTGCCGCTCGTCGTTTGACTTATTGGCGTTCCCCACCGACCGTACCCCTCTATTCCCTGCCTTCCTCCTCCTCCTCTCCCTTCTTCTCCCTCCGCTTCCAAAACGCGACTAACCCAACCCACAGGATGCTCGCCATCGACCACGCCGGCATCCGCCCGGACATCGTGCTCCTCGGCAAGGCGCTCTCGGGCGGGGTGTACCCCGTGTCGGCGGTGCTGGCGGACAAGGACGTGATGCTGTGCATACAGCCCGGGGAGCATGGGAGTACGTATGGGGGTGAGTGGCTGGCGGTTTTTTCTTTGTTTGTTTGTGGTGGAGAGCTACCCGCGACCTTGCCGGAGTCGGAGCGCGAATAGTGCTTCCACCAGGGGAGCACGCATTTGTGCTCTCCCCGTGCCATCTCGACCTGAATCGCCCGCTAACCCGTCCGCTTGCCCCGCAGGAACCCCCTCGCCTGCGCCGTCGCGATCACGGCCCTGGATGCCCTAGTGGAGGAAGCCCTCTCCGCGCGCGCGGCGCGCCTGGGCGAGGTGTTCCGCTCGTCGGTGCTTGCGCTCAACGTGCGTCTCGTCTCTCTTCGGCTCTTGCCCGTTCTAGACGCTTCCTCTCCTACATGCTGTACCACCGCTCTCCCGCTCTTCCCTCATTACCGCCCTTCTTGCCTTTTCTCTGTCTGTCTACCGAAAACCCCATCTATTCCGTCTCTCCCGCACCGCTCATCTGTTCCCTCCCCGCTTCCCGTCCTCCACTTGCCGTTTCCCGTCCCTCCTGCCTAAACTCTCACCGAATCGCTCGCTGACTCTCCTCTGCGCCCACAGTCCCCCTACATCAAAACCGTGCGCGGCCTCGGCCTCCTCAACGCGGTGGTCATCGACGAAGACGCGTGCAACGCCGCGCGCGCTGCAGGACGTCGCGGGGAACAAGCGGAGGACGGCGTGGCAGTTCTGCCTCCTGTTGAAGGCGAGGGGCGTGTTGGCGAAGACGACGCATGGGAATGTGTGAGTGTTTCGATCTTGTTAGGTGCTACGGCGACAGAACCCGCGCGCCTGTTCTCGTCTTTGCTCCCTTTCGCTCGTTCGTGTATGTAGAGTTCTTATGCTAATATCCCTTCGCAGGGTCCGCTTCGCCCCGCCGCTCGTCATCGAGGGGGCAGACCTCGTCAAGGCAGTGAAGATCATCGGGGAGTGCCTCGTAGATATCGAGAGGCTCGACGGGATCCCCGAGGACGACAGCGAGGAGAGCGGGCACTGAGGGTGGGATTCTGCTCTCCTCGTTCGTGCGCGAGTGAGCGAGAAGAGGAGGAGGGACGGGGAGGAGGGAGCAGGGAGCAGGGAGGGGAGTCGGTATAGACGTTGCCGAGGACTATTTGATAGACCCTACTGTATCCCTTATGTAGTCTTAATAAATCGGTTTGGCTGGAAAAATACCCGAAAAAATACTTCACAACGTCAAGAATACAGCGATCTTACCACGAACCTAGCCCTCCTTGGCCTTGATTCCCGCCGCTACGCGATCACAGCCGGCACTCGCTTCCCCGCCTCCCACTGTACAGCACGTCCTTTCTTGACTTGAGCTCGGTCGTCCGCTCGTGAGACACATTGACGTGAATTGAGTCGAGAAGAGTACATGTACGGCCGACGCAAGATGCAAGGTGGAAGCAACGGACATGGGGAGGCATTGGTCGTCGACAGGGAGCGTGACGTGGCATCTTCACGGGTGGCTTCGTCCGCCATGGCGTGGCGTTATCTGCATCCAATCACGGTCAGAAGGGGAGAAAGAAGCAAGAATAGGCGGGGTGCGCACTCACGGATATTCAAGCACCAGAACCGTCGTGGCCGCCAAGGACACGTAGCAGGGTACAGCTCGTGGTCTGCAACTCTTCCCGTGACGTCCTAGCGGGGTTAGAGACGATGACCACGGTGGCTCAACCAGCAGCGGACGAAGGTCGCGATCGGTATGCATGCGGTCAGCATCGGCGGCGTGCACACCCTGAATCTGTGCAATCTTGCGTCGCGTGGAAAGCGATGCATCGAAGATGCGGGCCGCGACGCACATGAGCTCCGCGTCGGGCCGCTGGATGAACACAAGCGCGACGCCGAGCCAGCCTTGCAGCCAACGACGTCAGTATGGTGCGCAGGGAGATAAGAGTAGGGGATGGGACGGAAGAAAGACATATATGTCGACAGAGAAGGGCGTGCTGCCGGGGCTGCGATCGCAAGGTGTGTAGTCAGCGCTGAGTAGAGCAATAGAGAGGCACACGCACCTTGCGATCCCGCCTTGACTTTAAGAAAGCCGGTCATTGGCTTGTACCTCGAGGTAGGAGAACCCGTTAGGCAGAGTACAGCGAGCCCCCGGTCGAATGCGGTACATGGCGGCGCGAGTGTCTACATGCAGGCTCCGCTGGTGCGTACAGACAAGTCTGTGGATGGTCTCGGCGTGACGTCGGGATATGCTTAGGGCGGGACGACGATGATGGATTAAGAATGGGAAAGAGATCATCCAAAAAGATACCAACTGTGCGTGCGATTCTATCCCGAGTGTTGTGTTGGCGGAGGGCTGAGTGGGCGGACGCGTCGTGGAGTGGAGCACGACAAGCTCAAGGAGCTCCGCGTGGAGCGAGAGGAGGGGCGGCCGGGGTTGCGAGAGCGCCAAGAATGTTTGGGAGTGCGGGAGAGCATGCATGGTCGCTGTGGGCATCGGCGTCGCTATATCGTGCATACTGCCGCATAGAGTCGTTGTTGCGGCGGAGCATCATTAACCGCGTGCCTGTGTTGCGCCGGTGGAGGGAGTGCCAGTGGCCACTGTGGCATGGGTTGTGGAAGACCAAGACAACGGATTGTTCCTCATCTCGGTCCGGGCGTCCACGGCCTGGTCCAGCAGGACGGCGCAACGCACGCAGGAGTTAGGGCGTATGACAGATCGATCACACTCTTCTCGACGCACCTTAACTCCTCATGGTCTCTGCAAGTACACTGGTTGCGACTTTACACAATCGCAAAAAAAAGGCCACGCAGGGCACACCTTGTGCGTGAATATGAGATGCCCCTGAGAGTTCGAAAATTCACCGAGACTCTAAAGTTGTACCTATAATGGTTGATAACAATCAACATCCGAACTGTCAAGGAACTGGTTCCGAGATCCTGTCAGCATTACGGCTGGCGCTGCCTCGCCTTCCGCCTCTTTGTCGCTACTACCATCTACGCCCACCCTTAGTGTTCTGCATCCTCTCGACAGACTACAATGAACATCCCTGACAACATTCTACCTGTGCTTAGGGTTGCTCAAGCAGCTGCCGCAGGCAATCCTGTTCCAGGACTCAATGATGTTGTCGCACTAGCGGAAATGGTTTCGGTGTGTAAATAGATTTCAGTGAGATCAAAATTGTCTAAAGACACTCTTGATAGACAATAAAGGGAAATGAGGCTGATCTACCGGATCTGATCAAAATGCTCAAGCCATTGATGGAAACTGATACAGTTGGATGTAGTGACAATTTGAAACAGCGCTTGGAAAAGTTGAAAGAGTGCGTGACATGCAGTAGATTTCGGTCTCCAATTAATGTGCTTCTCTAGGAATCTCAAGGCAGTTACTCCCAGATTTATATCACTTGGAAAGAAATCAAAAGGCAAGCAGTATGGGAAGGAGTTACAGGACATCAAGGCTTCCATTGCATCTCACATTCAGGATTTCACAGTGAGATTGCCTTCCATTCATACATGTTATGTCTAATATGTTTTATTTCCAGTTTCATAATAACATTTCCATCAAAATAATAGTGGATCAAATATCCACTAGCCAGGAAAATCCGAGACCCACCAAGAAGCAAAAGCTCAATCATAACATGGCTGACCTGTGAGTTAGACTCAGTTCCTTCCAAACTTGTTATAAAACTTCTTTGCAGTTGATCAGGTGGAAACATCTCTCCAAAGAACATGGAGCCACAAGGTATGAATTGTCTAGTGTTGTGATGTGATTATTTATTTTCCCAGATAGAGGGGCCAGATCACACTCAGTTGATAACCATGGTGCGAGGAAAACTGGCCTAGTTTCATGGCATGATTATTTATTTTCCCAGGAGACCAACAAGGCCCTGGTGGAGAGGGATGGAGGACAGGGCCAGAATCTGACCGTTAATAACTACATCTCTGGTGTGAGAAATCATATGGGCACAAACATAATTATTCACTTTTCCTAGGAGGTACTGGTGGCCCTGGTGGATGGGGCTTTGCACAGGGTACCGGCGGTGGTGGGGGTTCTGGCAAGGGTCCCACTCTGAATTACACCATTAACAATGTTGAAAACTTCACCACCAGTAAGGTGTCCTGCTTCTTCTTTGTGATCTGTTTATAACAGAACATCCACTCTATGTCTGTTTAGTCAACAGTGACCATGTTGAACGAACCCTAGCAAAGATCAAATATGTTTCAGCACGCTACAATGCTCCAAACACCCCAGACAAATGCATGGAGGGTACTCGGATTGACATTATCCAAGACATTATAGCACACTTGACAGCACCATCTGATCCATCTCAGCGCATAGTGATGCTTAGTGGCTCTGCAGGCACTGGGAAGTCAACAATTGCCAAGACTATTGCATCTATTCTTGCAGAAGAGAGACACATCCTAGCAGCTTCCTTTTTCTTCTCCCGAAACTATGCAGAGCGTAGGGAAATCAAGGGCCTCCCTCTCACTCTTGCCTATCAATTGGCAGACTATAATGCAGCCTTCAAGAATATTCTTGTGGAATTCTTGGACAAAGACCATACTGGGATTCTCGATGCAGACCCGAAACTCCAGTTTCAAAGACTAGTTGTAGATCTACTTGCTCAAATTCCAACTAGTCACAAGCCATGGGTGATCTGTCTGGATGCACTAGATGAATGTGGACAAGATAGAGGCCAGATATTTCTCCGGTGGCTCTCAGACAATATCAAAAAGATACCAGTTCATGTTTGCTTTTTCTAACTGGCCGGCCAGATGTTCCCTCATATCTCAAGCATGATACACTCTGCTCATTGATGCATGGAATCATCCTTGATACTTATGATAAAGGAATTGTTGGGAAGGACATCAGGAGATATGTCAAGCAGTCTCTGGATGGCAATTCTTGGACACCACAATCTTCTTGGAAACCTCAGCAGCATGATGTGGATGAGATCACTAGGCGTGCAGATGGGCTCTTTGTGTTTGCTGCTACAGCTGTTCGCTATATTCGTGCTGGTTCACCAAAATTCAATCCTCAAAAATCTCTGGGCTACCTGCTTAAAGGTGAAGCACTGGTGGATTTAGATGAGCTATACTTCCATATTGTCAGTGATGCTATTCCACAGCCATCAGAGATGGATCCTCGTGCTCAAGATTTATACAATGATTCTATGAGAATCCTCAGCACAATTTTAGAGTTGTTAGAACCAATGGACCCCAAGAAATCTAGCAGTGTTGCTTGATTTGGATGAGGATTCTGTCAGAGAAGCACTTACTCCTCTGAGCGCAGTTCTTCATGCACCAGAGACTGGAGCAGTGCAGATCTTACATCTGTCATTCAGAGAGTTTATGACGTCTCAAAAGTCCAAACTATATAAGGACCGTGTGGACCTCTTGTGTGGGACAGAGAAACAGAAGCAGGAACTTGCATCAAAGGTGCTTCATACAATGCAGAAAGAACTCAAGTTCAATATTTGTGACCTGCCCACATCACATCTGAAGAATGCGCAAATGCCAGATCTTGGACAGAAACTGGACAGCTGTATACCAATGCATTTAAGATACTGCTGTTCTTTCTGGGCAGACCATCTAGCAGTGTCAATCAATGGAGAAAATTCAAGAATGGCTAGAAGGTTTCTTGAAACCAAATGTCTTTTCTGGCTGGAAGTCCTAAGCTTACTGGGATGATGTTGACTGCATCATTGGCTTTATCGAAATTCTTAGCATGGAGTAAGGTATGAAGAGTATTTTGATGAAAGCTATTAAGGAACTAATTGTTCATTAGGATCCAATGATAAGACAGTTTGCTGCAGATGTAAAACAATTTATCAGGTTCTTCTGGACTCCAATCACTCAAAGTACACCACATCTCTATGTAACAGCCTTGGCCTTTGCACCAGTGCAATCAGAAGTTAGCCAAAAACTCCGATCTCAGTTTCCAGGACTTCTATCAGTTTTAACAGGACAAATGGAGAAATGGCCAGCAATGCTTGGAGTGCTTGAAGGCCACACTGGTTGGGTCAGATCAGTAGCCTTCTCCCCAGATGGGAAGCATATTGTCTCTGGCTCTGAAGACAGCACTGTGCGCTTGTGGGATGCAGAGAGTGGAGCACCACTGGGCGAGCCATTAAAAGGCCACACTGGTTCGGTCACATCAGTAGCCTTCTCCCCAGATGGGAAGCATATTGTCTCCGGCTCTGATGACAGGACTGTGTGCTTGTGGGATGCAGAGAGTGGAGCACCACTGGGCGAGCCATTAAAAGGCCACACTGGTTGGGTCACATCAGTAGCCTTCTCCCCAGATGGGAAGCATATTGTCTCTAGCTCTGATGACAGGACTGTGCGCTTGTGGGATGCAGAGAGTGGAGCACCACTGGGCGAGCCATTAAAAGGCCACATTAATTCGGTCACATCAGTAGCCTTCTCCCCAGATGGGAAGCATATTGTCTCTGGCTCTTCTGACAGCACTGTGCACTTGCGGGGTGCAGAGAGTGGAGCACCACTGGGCGAGCCATTAAAAGGCCACACTGGTTGGGTCACATCAGTAGCCTTCTCCCCAGATGGGAAGCATATTGTCTCTGGCTCCTATGACCGCACTGTGCGCTTGTGGGACGCAGAGAGTGGAGCACCACTGGGTGAGCCATTAAAAGGCCACACTGGTTGGGTCACATCAGTAGCCTTCTCCCCAGATGGGAAGCATATTGTCTCTGGCTCTGAAGACAGCATTGTGTGCTTGTGGGATGCAGAGAGTGGAGCACCACTAGGTGAGCCATTAAAAGGCCACACTCATTCGGTCAGATCAGTAGCCTTCTCCCCAGATGGGAAGCATATTGTCTCTGGCTCCAATGACACCACTGTGCGCTTGTGGGATGCAGAGAGTGGAGCACCATTGGGCAAGCCATTAAAAGGCCACACTGATTGGGTCACATCAGTAGCCTTCTCCCCAGATGGGAACCATATTGTCTCCGGCTCTTATGACAGCACTGTGTGCTTGTGGGATGCAGAGAGTGGAGCACCACTGGGTGAGCCATTAAAAGGCCACACTGGTCCGGTCAGATCAGTAGCCTTCTCCCCGGATAGGAAGCATATTGTCTCTGGCTCCAATGACAGCACTGTGTGCTTGTGGGATGCAGAGAGTGGAGCACCACTGGGTGAGCCATTAAAAGGCCACACTGATTGGGTCAGATCAGTAGCCTTCTCCCCAGATGGGAAGCATATTGTCTCTGGCTCCAATGACAGGACTGTGCGCTTGTGGGATGCAGAGAGTGGAGCACCACTGGGCGAGCCATTAAAAGGCCACACTGGTCCGGTCAGATCAGTAGCCTTCTCCCCAGATGGGAAGCATATTGCCTCTGGCTCCAATGACAGCACTGTGCGCTTGTGGATGCAGAGAGTGGAGCACCACTGGGTGAGCCATTAAAAGGCCACACTGGTCCAGTCAGATCAGTAGCCTTCTCCCCGGATGGGAAGCATACTGTCTCTGGCTCCAATGACAGCACTGTGCGCTTGTGGGATGCAGAGAGTGGAGCACCATTGGGCAAGCCATTAAAAGGCCACACTGTCTGGGTCACATCAGTAGCCTTCTCTCCAGATGGGAAGCATATTGTCTCTGGCTCCAATGACAGGACTGTGCGCTTGTGGGATGCAGAGAGTGGAGCACCACTGGGCGAGCCATTAAAAGGCCACACTGGTCCGGTCACATCAGTAACCTTCTCCCCAGATGGGAAGCATATTGTCTCTGGCTCCAATGACAGGACTGTGCGCTTCTGGGATGCAGAGAGTGGAGCACCATTGGGCGAGCCATTAAAAGGCCACCCTGGTCCGGTCACATCAGTAGCCTTCTCCCCAGATGGGAAGCATATTGTTCCTGGCTCCCAAGACAGCAATATGGCCTCACAGGATGCCCTCCAGGTTGCCCACTCCAACACAACACCCTCTCAATCAGGCTTGCCCATCTCCTATTGCCGAATTCCTATAAAAGTAAGCTCTAATTTCTTCTATAGGATCCCAGTGTTTACTCTCTTCTATTTCAGCCTAAAATCCCTTATGTTTTTCCTTTTTGGACTATTCAGAAGGGCTGGGTCTTTTCTAGCACTGGAGAATTGCTCTTCTGGCTGTCTCATGAACACAGAATTGGATTCTGGATGCCTCTTAACAAACTCATAATTGGCAGACAGCAAACATTGCTTTCATATAATAATTTTGCTCATGGTACCGAGTGGGAAAAGTGTTATCTACCATCACTGGCAGAGCACCCTTAATTGGACCATGTGATAGTGTTTACCTTCCATAGCTTAAGTTTCCATAGTTCAGTTGTCAATTGAATTGTCTTTTTTTCTTATAACACACCTCTGTTGACATGGTAATACAGTTTTAGAGCCCTCCGTTGAACAATGTGCTCTAAACTAAACCCAAACAACCCACTTATCACCCAAATACAAACCCAAGTCTTTCTGAAATAAGCAGTGATGCCTACGGAAATAAGACAGGGATCGGAAATAGGCCGATCAGCGAGCGCAAGAGCCGAGATTCAGACAAGTGATAGTCCCTTTACAGGTCCTAACAAGGTTGAAGGGACGGTATGTGTTTCCCTTAGGAAGATGAACCTTCACTTCAAGATATCACCAGGAATTGGCCTGAGCGATAATTGAGCGGTGGAAATAAGATGTTTAAAAGCTTCACAGCTTATGAGACAGCAAGTATTGAGAGTGGTGGTGGTGGTGACGTCCAACAACATACAGGAGACCTCAGATAGGTCAACAATAAAACAATTCCAAATAATAGAAGCCCCAATAGCTTATTTCCCAGATGCTGACGATGATAGCTGATGACAATACACAATTCGATTCCCAGATGCTCGATAGCCTCAATCACGTCCAAGATGTTTTCCGATACCCTATTCCTTATTCCAACTTAAGGTTTCCCAATGTTAAAGTCCAACAACGATACATACTGCGCCAACCCCAGAAATAGCCCAATCACAAGTGTTCAGCCCTACTAATACATAGGTGATTCTGTACCCTACTTGAGATAATGTCCTGACTATTTATACAAACCCCAAAATCATATGCAAGTCCAAGAACGAAATAGAAATTAGTAAAATTCCCCAAGTTCCCCTTCCACAGCCGTTTATCTGTCGGAAGGGCTCCCACGAGCATATTGCCATTGGCCAGTGTACAGGACAATTGTGATGTCCATTCATACAGTGTTGGTCATCCTAGGGGTTTGAAACCCTCAGTCTCTTGGCTGACTGATACTGAGTTGTTCGTCCTATTTCCCGTTATCCCTGGTCCCTCTCCCACCATTGCTGACCATTGGGTAATGTTCCCAGAACTTCACCGGAATGTATATCCCTGGGCCTTGACATCTATCACATGGAAGGCACACGGCCTATTGGTGCAGAAATAAGACTATTCCCGCATGCCCCTGTCATCAGTATGTCCAGCCTATTCCATCATGTGGGAATAAGACCAGAAATAGTCTCTAAAGAGGTTTGTGGGCTACACATTCCTCTACAGTTTTCGAGGTGAGCATTGTCAATCCGCAGGGTAGTTCCCTACCCCTTGTACCCGTTACTCTGTGATCACAACCCATCTGGCTATACCAAGACCGTATACCAGTCCTTAGAAATAAGCCTATACTGTAATCTGACTATTCCTGAAACACGCAAAATGTGTGGTGTTTAGGTATAGTCGGATTCCAGACAGTTCACCGTGACCCAGGAACATGCCTCAACCTAAATGAGGAAACTTGCCATTACTGTAAAATCCTAAAAAATTCAACATAGGTTTAAATACATCTATTTGGCTTAGATACATGAAGAATAAGCTATCTGCACACAATTGACAAGGCAGGAATTTTGACCCAGGAAGTACTTAACTCATTGTGGAATAGAAATTCGGAGAGGGGTGCAAGAAATGTGAGTAAAGCGTAGATTGAGGTGGTGGCATGAGGGAAAGAGGGAAGGTACATGAGGGGATGGTTGCTCCCGTTCTGATGGGACACCAGAGCCTGCAAGCAAAATGAAAGAAGGTACATGAAATGCAACCTACCTAAATTGGCCATTGTAAATCCCTCTGCTGATGGGAATCCTTCAGCACAAATGTAAGCTGGGAGGTGCGCAAAGACGAATAGGGAGCCACACTTCCCTGCTCAGTGTCGACTTTGGGTGCCCAATCCAAGCCGAGGGCTCCCCAGCACAGTCCGAGCAGGCACAAGCTTCCAGATCAGCACCAACATTGGGATTGCTACTGGATGGATATGCGGAAGTGACTCAGATGTGATAGAAACGAAAGGAGGGAATGGAGAAGCACTAAAATGCTGTAATTACAAGGCCCCTGAGGCGATGAAAGGCTACCCCACAGACCACTGGACCAACTCCACTCTGTTGCTGTTCTCTGCCACTGGCTGTTTTGCGCTGACAGTTTATTACTGGAGACTTAACTGTGTGTTAGTGAAGCAGGGTGGGGAGCAGCAGTTGTATAGGTATTGAATGGGTGTTGATGATCATGACTGCCTATGTAATTCCAGATTTGAACAATTTCTTTTCATGAAACAGCTCGAGCTCTGATTCTGAAGATGCAGTCCAAGTCCTGGCCCTCCGACTCATCCCAGACTGTCATGAAAGAAATTGATGGCATCAGCCTGGATGCAATTACATGTACTTTCTTACTCAAAAAGAGGCAAACAGAAGCATCGGTCCACCAGACACAGAGCTTGGAAGGACTTGCACAACCAAGGAGTTCCAGATCAGCACCAACATTGGGATTGCTACTGGATGGGTATGTGGAAGTGACTCAGATGTGATAGAAATGAAAGGAGGGAACGGGAATAGAGAAACACTAACGTGCTATAATACAAGGCCCCCGAGGTGACAAAAGGCTACCCCATGGGCCACTGGACCAACTCTGCTCTGTTGCTGTTCTCCGCTGCTGGCTGTTTTGCGCTGACGGTTTATTATCAGAGACTGAACCGCATGTTGGTGAAGCAGGGCAGAAAGAAGCAGTTGTATAGGTATTGAATGGGTGTTGATGATCATGACTGCCCATGTAATCCCAGATTTGATCAATTTCTTTTCATGAAATGGCTCAAGCTCTGATTCTGAAGATGCAGTCCAAGTCCTAGCCCTCCAACTCCTCGCAGACTGTCATGAAAGAAATCGACAACATCAGCCTGGATGCAATTACATGTACTTTCTCACTCAAAAAGAGCCAGGCAGAAACATCAGTCCACCAGACACAGAGCTCAAAAGGACTTGCAGAACCAAAAGGTTCTGAGGCCCCTATGAATACATATATGTTTAAGTTATATGAATTAGCCCACTTCACAAAGTGACTCAAATTCAGGAAAACCTTCATTCACAACCAGGAAGATTGAAAGCCTGCCAAGGATGAAAGGCCGTGCAGAGCAGGTTGTTTACAGTTGTTAGCAAGTTTTTGAATTGAATTCACAGATCTGCAAAATATAACAGGAACACTTCTTTGTTTCAGACGGTCCTGATCTTTATCAGGAGCGCTGCTGCAATAAACTTCTTCACCATCATAATGGTTTACAACTAGGATGTGGCTGAATCATGTCAGACCATCTTCACTGTGTGCAACATCATGATCATATTCCTTACAACCTCACCCAGGCTGTTATTTATTTATATTTGTGGGTCAAGTGTTGAATAATGATGTGAATGCATTCTTTCAAATTTCGCTTCTCCATTCACACTGCAGAGCGAGGAAAGGTTGGTGACCTTCTCAAATACCTGTATGTTGCAGTAAGACTGCATCTTGATGCTGAACTGACATGTAAGTCATGATCTTGAGCAGGGAGTTACATACAGATACAAGAGCTAGGGATCCCCACCGTAACTGTACAAAACCGTAATCTGGTTACAGTTATATGGTTACTGCACTGTACCATCAAGCCTTTTTGAGCAGGCTTTACAGTTATAGTTACAGTGAAACAATGTAACATAAATGTGCAGCATCTAGTGCTATTTTTGTGATTCCTAGAACCAGTATTTATACAACATGAAGCAACTAGCACTTCTGTTGTTACTAGCTAGCTAATACACAGACCACTTGTTAGGTGATATAAAGGAGAGTCAGAGGGAGCCCTAACTGCTGACTGTAGCATTAGATTGCACTAGTGTGATGTGCTACCAGCTAGTTGAGTGTACAAACCCCAGGGATTAAACCGCTTGCCTAAACAATCAGAGAGACATGTAGGAGGCACTAGTAGTCCAGAGATGATTTGCTATGGAGCTAGCGGAAATCTAGTAGATGGGAATCAACGATGGATGTATAGCTAGGAGACAGCGCCTTGAGCTAGCACACTCGGTGTAGGTCTAGGTAATACAATCTAATATCTAGATAAGGGCTGGAGGTAGTATCAGGCAGAGAGATCCGGCTAGCACTGGCTAGGACTCTAAAGAGGCAATACCATGGACATGTGAGAGACACAACATGGCAGCTAGGACCTAACAAGGGCAGCTAGCTCGAGTGGAATAGCAAGCAGACTATTGGTATGGAGTTATGGACAATCACCAAGGCTGTACTGATAATTGGAGTTCTGATCAATGCTCTGACAAATGAGTGATGACCCTAGGACACCGGCTGTAACACCAGGTTGTCTAAATGCAATACTTCAGCTATAGTTGATGTCATGAATCACCCAGGTTCCTCTTTTTTCGTGCGATGCATCTGTATGGATACAGATACGTCCAGCATCACGGGACTCACTTGATGCCACCACATGACCTTCTCACGGTTGAAACCCAATCTCAGGTTCCAAGTTGCAGACCTATCGGGGTTTCAACTACTGGATACCAAAAGACATTAAGGGCTAGAGAACCTGTACCGACAGACCCTAGCCCCCTAACACCAGGGAGGATGACACAGAGATGTCCAAGAGTTGCAGGAACAGTTGCAAACCGATTGGGGTTTCAACCACTGGGTACGATACAATGTTCAGGGCTAGGTAACCCATACAGATAGGCCCCTAGCCCTCCGACGCTATGGAGACCAACACAGAAGAGTGCAGGAGCATTAGCATTAACACTCCTTAATGCTGCGGGGCAGGAACTGATCATGACAGACCACAATTGTCTTTAATTTATTCAATGTGTATAAAGCTCAGTAGAATCTCCCTGCACAGTAGATTCTACCTCATTGATAAGCACGGGATTTGTCCACCCATGAAATCTTTGCTTTTTCGCATTTTCATGACAAGACATGTACCAGGTTACGCTCCAGAAGCATCAGTACTGAGGTTCCCAAGTAGCTGGCAGGGCAGGAACCACTGAGTAATGGATAGGAACGGGGAGGAACACTCTGGAACCATTGGCATGTGCTCGCTCCAAGACATGTAGGAGATGTGTAGCCCACAGAACAAGTGGAACGTGGAGTCTACTCTATTCCCGCTCACAGAACTGGACGGGGACAGACTGGAATCCTGTTGTGGTGTGTTGGACATTGGATGCATATCGTGTTCTGATCAGATGATCACTGGAAGGGACTGGGAACATCACATCTTGATGGTTCCACGCCGTCCCGGGCATTCCGGATAAGGGATGGTCACTAAGCGAGGGTCCGATCACTTGGACCTACACTCGTCAGCTCCTGGAACAAGTACCCACACTGGGAAGTACTTTGAATATGGTATCCCTGAAGAGCTACGGACTGGAAGCTTTGGTTCCAGAAGTTCCAGTAGACGGGAAGGCACGGGCATTGGGAGGAACAGCATATACAGTCAAAGGGGATCGGTTGTGATGGCTTGGGCACAGTCTGACCGATCATACATGTGCACAGGATCACACCAGAATGGCGTGCTCAACATGGGCAGCCAATGGAAGGACTCAGATACCCATTCTTACAACGGATACATGGAAGTCGGACAGATAAACAGACTATTTTACTCATATCTACTTATTCTCGGATGTTTCCATGTGTTTCAGGGCTTTGTATTTAGTAGCAGGGGCATCTTGGGCAGCTTCACAGAATCACCCCACGGCTAGTAGGTGGAAAGGCTTGCAAATTGGGCAGATACCGGGGAGTTCAAACAAGGTGTCTCTTAGAATTCATCTTGGTTGGAATCTTTTCTTTGTGATCAGTATCTTTGAGATCCAACTTGCTGTTCGTCTGGAATAGTCTGAAAGTGACTGGAACTGTTGGAATTGTGCTGAGTCCGCACTTGGTTTTTTGGATTTTGTGTGAAGAGCTTGGGATCGGCACCCACTAGTGTTAAAGAGCTTGGGAACGGAGCCCACCACTGTCTGAAGCGCTTAGGATCGGAACCCACTACTGTCTGCTACTGTCTACGCTTGAAATTGGCATCCACCTTGCTTTGGAGAACCCCAGCAACTTGTCTCATTTGTTTCATAGCTGAGAAGCTTTACATCATCACGCTACTGTGCTTCCTGTTTGTCTGGGTCTACCCTCGTTCAACCAGATCTAGCCAGAACACTTGCACAGCAAGGGTTCCATTCACATCGAGACTCTCGTTGCATTCCACTAGCTTTCCTGTCTGTTCCAGTTCCATTCCGGTTCACTCAGAACAAGGCTCAAGTACTTGGACTTCGTTCCAAGGACTTCTATAAACAACACAATGCTCTCCCCTCGTTTCCGAGGTCTATTACATTCCCTGCAACCTTTTATAAGGCCCTGTATCAGGGTCTGATACTCGTCTGTGCACTTCTCAAACACTTCTGTTCTGTTCCGACGCACTTCTGTGTGTAGGTTTGGTTTTGGTTGGTGTTTTCTTGATAGGTTCAGAGCACATTGATCATTGTCTAATCTCAGGCTTCTGCTTTGGCTTGACATAGGCATTGTCTCCACCCTGCCCTGCTTCCTATCCACTGTATTGCAGGTTGTGTCCACACCCTGGGTTCTATACCTGAGTGGATATCACACCCTCTTCGACTCATTCCGGGTTCCACCTCGCATCCTGGCCTACAATATACAGTCTCCTAGGGAGGACACTGTACGGTTGGTCCTGCTGCTCGGGGAACACACAAGCTACTAGCATCTGCTGGGTTTCTCCTGGTTGTGGTTCTCGCCAGGTTACTTGCTGTTTAGCCAACCCAGAGGCCGTTGCTGACAGATGATGCACTGAGGATCTGTGATATACCCATGGTTGGACACTAGCTGGTCAGCAAGGCTGACCTAGCCCAACCCAGACCAGTCCCAAAACCAAACGGCAGCCATCTCATTGGCTGTTCATCCCAAAATCACCTCATATTTTATCATTGTATTATGTAGCACATTTTTCATATGTAACTTGAACCTAGTAGTATAAAAGGGAGCCCAGGAGCAACTAGTACCTCAGATTATTACACCCCAGACTTTGGATGAAGCTGGTGCAGGTGGTCTCAGGCTGTTAGTGGAGATTGTCATTATACCTCACTTGTGGTAGTCTTATATTGGAATCAGTAACTGTTGACTCTGGAACATCGAGTGATTAAGTTGAGGATTTCATGTTGTTGGTTCTAGCAGACCTCTACATATAAAACAAGGGTGTTCTCTTTGAGAACCAATAGCAGTTGTGCTAGTAGCTTTGGCTTCACCCCAATATTGATGGAAGCACTGTTGTAGTGTGTTGGATCGCCTGCTAGGTGATTGTGTGTTGACTCAAGCCTCCCAAGTAGAAGACAAACTAGGTGGCCCCACCTGTAGCTTGGCTATAACTTGCCAGTTACTTCACCTTCACCCCAATATTGATGGAAGTGCTGTCGTAGTGTGCTTGGGTCGATAGCTGAACACTTGTAGTGAGCCCTCCTGCACCTTTTCCGCTATATCCAGGATACCCATCGGTTTCACTCCGTTTTGGTGACTTCAAGCCGCTAGAGAAACCCTCGAAGTATATTTCATTTAGTTTCTGTTTCCTTTTTCTATCTATGCATCCTCTACTCATGCTCTGTACTTATATTGGCTATGGCCACCACATCACACGGTTTTTTCCGTTTTGTATCCGGGTGCGCAGCTCGCTGTGTACCCGGATCTGCATCTCTTTGAGTAGTTACGAAAAAACAGCAACACAGCAGATATCACATATAAATTAGCAGTACACAGTAGCTAGTTTAGTTCTACCATATGCCCTAGGCACACAGGAATTAAAACGGGACTCAAAATAAAATAATAATAAAAAAACTAGTGATGATAAAAGTGGAAACATTCCTGTTCTCAGTCAAGGAATAGGTCAACGGTCAAAGATAGTCTTGCCGTTTGAGACTTGGAGTCTTTTGGTGTTAACCTCAGTAGCCTTTAGGTTATCTAAAGCAAAGATTTCATAAACCTACAAACCTCTGTCCTGGTGTTCTCGACCTAGTGGTCCAGCCATCTTGTATCCACCCCATATAACCAACCCCAGGACCATCCCAAGGTTCCTAGCAGTGTTGTTGGTGGTGGTTGCATATTGCTAGCAGGTTGTAGAGTGTGTTGTAGAAGCCTATTAATTAATCAAACTTGTGTTCAAACCTGCTGGTCACATACTATGGCCTGGACCTGAACTCACAAAGAGAAGCACTTGGATCTTTGGAGGATAGATTGTTGTAGTGTGGTTGTTTTGGTGTTTGTTCAAAATACCATAACCGTAGCTATTTCTAGTCATAATAAGTGCACCATTTCAATGGTACAGTAATTTTCAAAGTCGACAAGGAGCTGTGAGGCTGACTCTGCAGTGGGATCTAAAGGTGTAAAGAGGTCCAAGAAAGTGAGACAATGTCAAGTACCGGTTCCCGATCGGGATCTGACGGAGGTCCAAGATACGCCTGAGAGATGAAGTGCGTATAAGCAAGATGAAGTGGTCGAGATGTAGAGGGGAAAGTATCGGAGTCCGAACGGAATACCGAACCCGTATACTGGAAGGGAAAGGCTTGGCTTCAGCTCATGCGCTGCGCCCTTCTCTACGCCTGGTGCCCAATTTTGGAGAGAGACTCGGAGGAGGACGGAGTCCGAGAGGAAGAGTATAGGGCAGACTAAGTCGATATTCAAACTGAAGTCTGACTACCGACATGGCTTGTATTTATACGAGAGTAAAGTATTAGTGGGGATATAATGTAAGTACCGGAGCTTCGGAGTTCCAAGTGGGTCCGTGATGGACTGAGTTGTTATGAGTCAAGTGAAGTCAAGCTGACTCGGATATCATCGGGTTTCCGGTGGCTCCGTGATGGAGAAGCATAAGACGTAACCTAGGAGTCAGAGAGAATCATATGTAGTACGAACCAATAGAACAAGGGTGAATACAGAAAAGCAGTGTCGGATATAATCGGGATTGGAGATCGTCGGAGTCTGATGGCGTCCGAAAAGGATGTGAAGTCACGGCACGTGACAGACAAAGACCATTTGATTGTACTGAGGCTCACCCACCCCCTCTGGGTGCCATTCAATGGACTGTATATATACTGCATTTGTATGGCCGTAACTGCATACAGTATGATGGGGATCCCTAACAAGAACATGGTGGGTGCAAAGTGCCCCACCACTTCAATTGAAGCAGAAGATGCGGATTAAGCTTTAGATGATGCTGGCACCATAGCCATGGGCCTGAAAAGCCAAAATTATGCTTCAGACAGATGCACAGGATTTTATAAAGAGAAAGATTTGGAGAGCGAATTGATGCGACAAACCTTGGTAGACCCATGTTATGCCTTCATCAGCAGTGTATTACTGCCTCCTGGAAACAATTCCGCTGTAAAACATCACACTATCTCAAATCTGGGCTTCAACGCAGTCCATTGACCACCAGACAAAATTTCTTTACTTGTGAACATCCTGTGTCCGGTTGGGCCCATCACAAGCTCGTCAACGGGTCTGGGGTGCCACAGCGGTGGTGTGTACAGAATTCTTTGTCAGACCCACATACTTGGAACCCTGGCACGGAAAGCCACTTGTTTCTACTAGTCTCCTGTAGACAGACACACTATAACAATTTGTGCAGGCTGCCATCAGAAAACTTCCGCCACTAAACTGGGCCAGGTCATGCCACTGTTTTGCTCAAAGCTAAGCCTTTTTTCTTTATCTTGCTGGCAGCTATAAGTGCCCAGAGATGGTTCAATTCCTTTGACAAGACTCGATGCAGATTCGAATGGTTTAGTTAGGTTCAGTTCAGCAAGAGTGACTCCACTCCATCTGATCACATCCACAGTTGAAAATTAGGGTACAGACCTGGTGGTGTACAGAAACACACCTGCTTCACTTGCCAACTTCTGTTGTAACTGTATTTGGGCAAGAGACCCCCATTCGCACCGAGGCCAGGTCTTAGCTCTTCCTGCCAATCTTTTGGTTCATTTATTCAGTGGCTCCAGTGCACCTTTATTATATAGTATTGAACATATGGAGACAGACCCGGTGGTCTATGGAAACACACCTGCTTCACTTGTAAATCCCCGTTCAACCCGGGGCCAGGTCATGATTTCCCCCCCAATTTCTCCAGAGGTTAGAATCTTCAGGAATCAAGGGACTCGGTTGGAACTTCTGGCACGCAGGCAGGTAGTTTATCTGACAAGCACAATAGAAAGGGCAATTGGATTGGGCAGAGAACGAGTGGACGAACAAATGTATTTTAGAGCGGATGTTGAACAAAACAGCATAAACATAACATCCATAGTGCAGCGAACTGGGCATGTACAGACCCGGTGGTGTACATATGTCAGCACAGCTGCTTTATATATTTACTCAGCTGTCGTGTCATTTAAGCAGGAGACCCCCGTTCGAACTGGGGTCAGGTCTTGCATATGATATTTGGTTGCTGCTTTTTGTTTCTGTCAGTATCTTGTTAGTTTGTGAGGTATGAAAGAACTTGAATTCAGTTGTTCATTGGGTTTCGGATTTCTGGACATGCAGGCATCAGGGCGGGGAGGGGGGTTTATTTTGCGAGAAGTTAAACAGGAGGAACAGGTGAAAAGGGTGATTGACAATTGTATTGACAAGGATGAATGTACATACAACACGTTAGAATATGGGGTCAACTCTGCCTTGTCAGGAGTGCTCAGCTCAGAGGTGAGAAATAGTAGTGGTGAGATAGGTACCACGCCCCATCCATGACATGCTTTGCATGGGTTACCAAAAACCTTTGGTGAAAGCAGCAATAGTCGTGAGGATGAGTCCAATGACATTCATGGTTGAAAAAGGGTGTACAGACCTGGTGGTGTATGGTAACACACCTGCTTATGCTTGCATTACTGTTTCTTCAAATAGACCCCCGTTCGAACCGGGGCCAGGTCGTGTGAGTTCTCTGCTCTGGTTTTTTTCTGTCTTATGGGTGGCTGTATGTATGTCCTCAACCCCAGACTCCAGAGTTTGTTTGATCCTTGAATTTCTGTGTTCAAGTCTTTTCAAACGAACTCAGGAATTAGACTCGGCCTCGTCAGGAAGGCTCAGCTCGAAGGCGCAGAGTAGCGGCCGGGTACCACACCCCGCCCATGACGTGCTTTGCATGGGTTACTGAAAAGCTTGGTCAAAGCAGCATTGACAACAGTCATACAGATTAAGTCCAATGACATTCATAGTTGAACAAGGGATACAGGCCTGGTGGTGTACTACAGCAGCACACCTGCTCTAGCTTAATTCATGTCTCCAAAGTACGCAGGAGACCCCCATTCGAACCACGGCCAGGTCATGATGTCAGATGCTCCTTGTTTCCCTTTTGCGGGTACGCAGAGAGTTGGAATAGTAGTATGTAGTACTAGTATTCAACAAGGCTTAGTTTGGATTTCCTTATGTTTTATTCCCCTACCTTTAGGTACTTCTAGGGTGCCCAATCAATCAACTTTTGGCAGGCCATCATATTTTTTTTGTCATTCTTTTCGCGTAAGTATGGGTTCTCTCCGCCAAAGTCCTGCTGCCGAAACTGTGCCGCCGATTGTTATCAGGACTCTCATAATCACGGTTGGTCATTCAGACATCATCGGAACCTTGCGTGCACAACCTCAAGAGGTGAGTGATCATTCACGATCAGACACAGACCTCTTTGACAACCCCCCCAAATCGGGAAGTCTGACATCTCCGACCGACTTTCAATGGTCTCAACCCTGAACTTCTCACTGTGACTTCAATCTTGGCCCAATAACACTGAAAATTTGCAAGACCCCCCATTTTTGCATATAATAGATCTCTCTACTTACTCAGAATATTTTATTTCCTATAGCAATGAACACACTACATTTTACATTCATTTTGTGATTTCGATCGGCACGCTTCAACAGGAAAACACGATGATGTCGCAAAGTTTTGGACTTGGTCCGATGCTCTCCGAAACACTCTTTCCTCGGTGAAAACAATGACATACCCTCCCCCCCCCCCCCCCATCCCCATTTCACATGTTCCCGACTTTGGCAGGTCTGTGTCAGGAACTTCACTATTGTTCACCTCTTGCACAACCTTTGGAGAAGTCACAAAAATGCTAATCTCGGCTCCAGATCTTTACGGGGATAGTTGGGGCAGAGAAATCAAAAAATCAGAGGCAGACATCACCCCGTAAAGATCTGGTGCAGTTTGATCGAGAACCTTGTGATTGCTCTTATTGGTCACTTATGTCACAGTGGGTGCTCAGGCAAGTTTTTACATTTGTGAATGTCTGGTAGTGGAATAAAGATTGTGAGCATACAGGAGGTCAATCATACTTTGGAATACATGTTTGCTGCTCAGGAACAACCTCAGGTAAGAAAGAAGCGGGCTACTCTGATTTTTGAGAGGAAACATGAGGCTTCACCCCATATCACCAAAATGACTCAGAAAATTCCAGTGAAAGTCTCCATGGCCCCGCAGTGTCAATAGTAATTATTCACAACATTTCAGGTCGATAGCAGAGGCGCAGGACCATAGAAATGCAAGGGAGGAGCAGTGCGTGACACAATCACATGTCTGCCGTAAACTGCACCAGACGTTATAGGGCAGTGGTTTCCCATCGAATTTTCATCAAAAACTGCCTCGACAACATTTGAACATCTCCATCAAGACATAGATCCGTTTCTGTATCAACTGCCTGCGAGTGCTGTGAGCGGAACTGCCCTATGAAAGTCTGGAAACGAGACTAAAAAATTCTGGAAGATTGAAAGATGTGGTCAAGTTATACACCTTTTTTTTGAGAAATTTTGCGAACTAACAGTGTGTTGAAAAATATGATTTATGACTCAGTTTCAAGTTGGTTGAGGCTGCCCAATACGAGCCGGTCGACGCGGTAGTGTTGCCTGAGTGACAAACTTGAGTTTATCCATTCACTTTCTGATTATGAAAGGACTCAATTTCGGCCTCAGACTGCTTGCGGCCCAATGCGAACTGGTCGGCGCGAAAGCGCCGACTGAGCGAGCTTCGGGCCGCCCGGGCCATTTCGCCTGATTTTCGTCGTTGAAATCAACCGGTAGCCGTTTTTCGGCCTTATCCGATCATTTTGGTGGGTCTGTCTGAGCACACAAATGGCGTCCATATTTGAACAAGGTATATAGGTATGTAGACCTGGTGGTACGGCAACACACCTGCTTTACTTAACACGATCGTCGTACAACATTGTGCAGGAGACCCCCGTTCGAACCAGGGCCAGGTCGTGTATCTTCTTTGGTTGTTTTTTTCTCTGTCTTATGGGCGGCTGTATGTTTCGAATCCCGTCTACGGAGACGCGGTGAACAGATTTTGTGTCTGTCAGAAGGATTGTATTGAGAGCACGAATTAAATATATACAAGCGGTCGAGTCATCCGAACGGACGACTGCGAAAGGGAAAGGCTCGGAGTCGGAGCGAGTGCGGACTCGGGAATTTAACCACGAGATACTGTAGGTATGTACTAGGCCAAGCGCGAGGTTGGAGTTGTCGATCCCGACGATAGCATTGCGGCTGCATATCGAAATCTAGGATTCGAGGCTTCGAGGCTGACCAGGTTGGTTGATGGGCATCTTGGGCGCGAGAGCAGAGGCGTCAGGATCGAGGGTGCGTGTTGCTTGGCGTAGTAGCATGTGGCGAATCTCAAGCCCAAGAGGGCTGGTCACGGCGACGTCAGAATCGAGGGTGTGTTTGAATGAACAAATGACGAATGCCAGTGAGCGAATGAAGGGCTGGAGTAGGAACGAGGCCGCTGTAACTGCTCTTATCTTTGCCCCTGAGCGGTGAGGAGGGATCCTGGCGCGGGAGGTGCCGGCGAGAGGGGTGCGAGAATAAAACCCTGTTCGGAATCCCCAGGATGCCTACAGTATCTAGATGCGAGTTACCAGTCAGGAGCCAGACGAAGCCGACGCGAGGTAGAGCGATAGCCCGAAGCCCGAAGAGTACGGTGTCTTTGCAATGACCGACCTCGCCGACGTCGACGCAGTGGAGCTCAGCACCACATGGAGATGCCGGATGAGCCGGACAGGAGGGTGCAGAATAGAATTTGAAAGACGGGCGGGCGGAGCTTGAGCGAGTCACGATCGTCGACATCTTGCACCCGAACCACCACAAGCGAGAAATATACAGAATCAGCGCAAAGAAAGAAAGAAACCTCACCGCACAGAACACAAACACACAGACAACTCGACATGTCTCCATCGGCTACCACCACTGCGGCACCCGCCACCAATGGGAACGGTGCGATAAAGGCCAAGAACGGCGTCAATGGCAGCGTCAACGGCAGCGCCAATGGGACGCATGCGAACAGCAATGGCGTCGTGAGGAACGGCAAGAACGGGAAGGAGGCCCACCTCAGCTCGACGGAGCTCATCCGCCTCGAGAACGAGCACGGCGCACATAAGTGAGTACCCTGCCCCTCCACTAGGTGGCGAACGAACGTCTTGCCTTCCAGTCGACTTGGTCCTGGCCGTGCCTGCTTCCTTCCTCCTTGGTCCTGCGTAGCTCTCACCAGTCGACTTGGTCCTGCGTAGGGAGCGCAAAACGCACCTCATTACAAGCACCATCTCGTTCCGTCCTTCATCTCCCCTCTTTTATAACAACCATACTGATTGCGCGCTTTTCGCCACTAGCTACCACCCCCTCCCCGTGGTCTTTGACCGTGCCCTCGGAGCCAAGTGCGTTGTTTTCGCCCAGATGTACGAGAAGAGAACTGACGACGCCACGCAGGGTATGGGACCCCGAAGGGAGGGAGTACATTGATATGCTTTCGGCGTATTCGTGCGTGTCTCCTTCTGCTTTCTCTTATATATCTATCTACGCCCGCTCGAGCCAATCATAACACCGTGATGACCTTGCGCTCCCATCTACTACTTCGCCGGCGGAGAGAGGCCGCGAGGGCTCGCGGAGATTGGGCGGGACCGCGCCCTCATTTCGGCACCGCCTCCTGCCTTCTCTTCACCCTCCTCCCCTCCCCTCCTCTCCCCTCCTCTCCCTTCCCCTCCCCTCCTTCCTTTCCCCTCACGTACACATACTAACCCCCTCCCCCCCCCAGCGCCGTAAATCAAGGCCACTGCCACCCGCGCATCGTCGCCGCCCTCGTCGCGCAGGCACAGAAGCTCACCCTCAGCTCGCGCGCGTTCCACAATAGCGTCTTTGGACGCTTCGCGGAGCGGGTGGGGGGCGTGTTTGGGTGGGAGATGGTGAGTGGCGTTTTTTTGTGTATATGGGGAGGGGCACCGCGCGTGTCGGTGTGCATTCTGTCGACGAGGGCGAGGGAGCGGGGGAGGGTCACCGCGCATGGAAGCACGAGACAAGCCCGCGTTTTTGTCGCGCGTGTCGGTGTACATTCTGTAAACGAGGACGAGGTCGCGTCACGCAGCACGCGCCGAATGGGATGGCCGCTCTGTCGTCGTCTCCCTCACGCGTCTTGCCCTACATTCGACCCTCTCTTTCCTTTCACTTTCAGCCGTTTCTCTTCCTCTTCCTCTTCCTTTTTACAATGGTGGAAAGATACAATCCTGACGAATCGAATCGCCTCGCACAGGTCCTCCCGATGAACACGGGCGCCGAGGCGGTCGAGAGCGCGCTCAAGCTCGCGAGGAAGTGGGCGTATTTGCGTGCGTGTTTTGTCCTCTGTTCCTCTCTACCCTCACTCTGGGATACGCATCCTCGACTTGACACGATTCCCTTGTGCTTTCCGCAAAAGCTTAGATCAATGCTAATGTGGTGAAATTGCAGGCAAAGGCGTCCCCGAGGGCGAAGCCATCGTGCTCAGCGTCGCGGACAACTTCCACGGGCGGACGCTGGGGGTTATTAGGTGTGTTTTTTTGTCTTCATCCATGCTTCGCTGCCTTCCAATCCCTTCCTTCCTCGTCCCCTGCCCGACCTGCCTCCGTCCATCTTCCATCTTCCATCTTCCCGTCGCGGTACCCTTCCTTCACCCTATCCCCGCTCCCTCCCCTGTCTTTCACATCCATACTTTTCTCCTTCCTCCACGCCAGCGCGTCTCGCCGACACTATCACGCCTCCAGCATGTCCACGGACCCCTCCGCGCGCGTCGGGTTCGGGCCGTACCTCCCCGGCGTGGGGCCGACGTTTGTGGACCCCGAGGCAGAGGGGGGCAGTAGGGTCATCAGGTTTGGTGAGTGCTCGTCTTTTCTGGGAACGAGCGCTGATTATTTTTGCAGGCGAGATCCGCGACCCTCGAGCGCGCGCTGGAGCTGCACGGGCCGCGAGTGGCGGCGTTTTTGGTGGAGCCGGTGCAGGGGGAGGCGGGGTGAGTCGTTTCTTCGTTTCTTCTCCACCGTATCATTTTCCGAGGCAAGCGGTGCCTCCGTGGCCGCGACGCAGGCCGTAAGCCGTAGTGAGAAGAACGAGAGGCAGCAGGCGCGGTGATGTCCCTCCTTCCTTCCTTTTTCCTGTTCCTCTTCCCGGTCTCCCAACCAATACTGACCACTTGTTGTTTCTGCCCACAGAATAATTGTCCCGCCCCCGACTTACCTCCCCGCCGTCGCCGCGCACTGCAAGAAGCACAACGTGCTGCTGATCTGCGACGAGATACAGACGGGATTGGGGAGGACTGGGAAGTGCGTGGGCGTTTCGTTGCTCGTTTCCTCATTTTCTCGCTTGCCCTCGTTTCGTATGGACCACCCGTACGACGCTCTCGAACGCACCGTACTATGTTGCTCGAGATGCGAAGGGCGGGCGTGCTGCTCGTCGTTTGGCTTGTTGACGTTCCCCACCGACCATACTCCTTCATCCCCTGCCCTTCCTCCTCTTCCTTTCCCTTCTCCCCCGCTTTGAAACTCGACTAACCCAACCCACAGGATGCTCGCCATCGACCACGCCGGCATCCGCCCGGACATCGTGCTCCACGGCAAGGCGCTCTCGGGCGGGGTGTACCCCGTGTCGGCGGTGCTGGCGGACAAGGACGTGATGTTGTGCATACAGCCCGGGGAGCATGGGAGTACGTATGGAGGGTGAGTGGTTGGCGGTTTTTTCTTTGTTTGTTGTGGTGGAGAGCTGCGGGCTGCTACCCGCGTCCTTGCCCCTCCTGCTCTCCCCGCGCCGTCTCGACCTGAATCGCCCGCTAACCCGTCCGCTTGCCCGCAGGAACCCCCTCGCCTGCGCCGTCGCGATCACGGCCCTGGACGTCTTGGTGGAGGAGGACCTCTCCGCGCGCGCGGCGCGCCTGGGCGAGGTGTTCCGCTCGTCGGTGCTTGCGCTTAAGGTGCGTCTCATCTCTCTTCGGCTCTTGCCCATTCTAGACGTTCCGTCTCCTGCATACTGTACCACCGCTCTTCCGCTCTTCCCTCATTCCCGTCCCTCTTGCCCTTTCTCTGCCCGTCTACTCCGAAAACCCCATCTATTCCATCTCTCCCGCACCGCGCATCTGTTCCCTTCTCGCTTCCCATCCTCCACTTGCCGTCCCTCCCCTGCTCTCCCTGCCTAAACTCCCACCGGATCGCTCGCTGACTCTCCTCTCCGCCCACAGTCCCCCTACATCAAAACCGTGCGCGGCCTCGGCCTCCTCAACGCGGTCGTCATCGACGAAGACGCAGGCAACGCCGCGCGCGCTGCGCGGGGGCAGGACGTCGCGGGGAACAAGCGGAGGACGGCGTGGCAGTTTTGCCTGCTGTTGAAGGCGAGGGGCGTGTTGGCGAAGACGACGCACGGGAATATGTGAATGTTTCTGTCTCGTTGGGTGCTACGGCGACAGAAGACGCGCGCCTGTTCTCATCTTTGCTCCCTTTCGCTCGTTCGTGCATGTACAGTTCTTATGCTGATATCTTTTCGCAGGGTCCGCTTCGCCCCGCCGCTCGTCATCGAGGGGCCAGACCTCGTCAAGGCAGTGAAGACCATCGGGGAGTACCTCATCGACCTCGAGAGGCTCGACGAGATCCCCGGGGACGACAGCGAGGAGGGCGGGCACTGAGGGTGGGGTTCTGCTCTCCTCGTTCGTGCGCGAGTGAGCGAGAAGAGGAGGGACGGGGAGGAGGGAGGAGGGAGCAGGGAGGGGAGTCGGTATGGACGTTGCCGAGGACTATTTGAAGTAGACGCTACTGTATCCCTTATGTAGTCTTAATAAATCGGTTTGGCCGGAAAAATACCCGAAAAAATACTTGACAACGTCAAGAATACAGCGATCTTACCACGAACCTAGCCCTCCTTGGCCTTGATTCCCGCCGCTACAACGATCACTCGCTTCCCCGCCTCCCACTGTACAGCACGTCCTTTCTTGACTTGAGCTCGGTCGTCCGCTCGTGAGACACATTGACGTGAATTGAGTCGAGAAGAGTACATGTACGGCCGACGCAAGATGCAAGGTGGAAGCAGCGGACATGGGGAGGCATCGGTCGTCGACATGGAGCGTGACGTGGCATCTTCACGGGTGGCCCCCACACGATGAGCTGCTTCGTCCGGCGTGGCGTTATCTGCATCCAATCACGGTCAGAAGGGGAGAAAGAAGCAAGAATAGGCGGGGTGCACACTCACGGATATTTAAGCACCAGGTACCATGACTGAAGTCTCTGCCGTCGTAGTCGCCAAGGACAATCCTGAGGCGTAGCGGGGTACAGCTCGTGGTCTGCAACTCTTCCCGTGACTTCCTGGGGTTAGAGACGATGACCGCGGTGGCTCAAACAGCAACGGACGAAGGTCGCAATCGGTATGCATGCGGTCAGCATCGGCGGCGTGCACACCTTGAATCTGTGCAATCTTGCGTCGCGTGGAAAGCGAGGCAGCGAAGATGCGGGCCGCGATGAGCTCCGCGTCGGGCCGCTGGATGAACACAAGCGCGACGACGAGCCAGCCTTGCAGCCAACGTCAGTATGGTGCGCAGGGAGGTAAGAGTAGGGGATGGGACGGAAGAAAGACACATATGTCGACAGAGAAGGGCGTGCTACCGGGCTGCGATCGCAAGGTGTGTAGTCAGCGCTGAGTAGAGTAATAGAGAGGCACACGCACCTCGCAATCCCGCCTCGACGTTAAGAAAGCCGGTCATTGGCTTGCACCTGGAGGTAGGAGAACCCATTAGGCAGAGTAGCTACAGCGAGCCTCTGGTCGAATGCGGTGCGTGGCGGCGCGAGCGTCTACATGCAGGCTCCACTGGTGCGTACAGTCAAGTCTGTGGATGGTCTCGGCGTGGCGTCGGGAGATGCCTAGGGCGGGACGACGATGATGGATTAAGAATGGGAAAGAGATCATCCAAAAAGATACCAACTGTGCGTGCGATTCTATCCCGAGTGTTGTGTTGGCGGAGGGCTGAGTGGGCGGACGCGTCGTGGAGTGGAGCACGACAAGCTCAAGGAGCTCCGCGTGGAGCGAGAGGAGGGGCGGCCGGGGCTGCGAGAGCGCCAAGAATGTTGGGGAGTGCGGGGGAGAGCATGCATGGTCGCTGTGGGCATCGGCGTCGCTATATCGTGCATACTGCCAGTTGTTGTTGCGGCGGAGCAGCGTTAACCGCATTGACTCTGCGTGCCCGTGGTGTTGCGCCGGTGGAGGGAGTGCCAGTGGCCACTGGCACGAGTTGTGGAAGACCAAGAAAACGGATTATTCTTGTCAGCGCCACATCTCAGCCGCGCGTCCACGGCCTGGTCCAGCAGGACGGCGCAACGCACGCAGGAGTTAAGGCTGTATAACAGATCGATCACATAATCTTCTCGAGGCACATTAACTCCTCATGGTCTCTGCAAGTACACTGGTTGCGACTCTACACAATCGCAAAAAAAAAGGCCACGCAGGGCACAACCTTGTGCGTGAATATGAGATGCCCCTGAGAGTTCGAACATTGGCCGAGACTCTAAAGTTGTACCTATAATGGTTGATAACAATCAACATCCGAGCTGTCAAGGAACTGGTTCCGAGATCCTGTCAGCATGTAGCATGGCTTACGGCTGGCGCTGCCTCGCCTTCCGCCTCTTTGTCGCTACTACCATCTACGCCCACCCTTAGTGTTCCGCATCCTCTCAACAGACTACAATGAACATCACCGACAACATTCTACCTGTGCTTAGGGTTGCTCAAGCAGCTGCCGCAGGCAATCCTGTTCCAGGACTCAATGATGTTGTTGCACTAGCGGAAATGGTTTCGGTGTGTAAATAGATTTCAATGAGAACATCAAAATTGTCTAAAGACACTCTTGATAGACAATGAAGGGAAATGAGGCTGATCTACCGGATCTGATTAAAAGGCTCAAGCCATTGACGGAAACTGATACAGTCGGATGTGGTGACAATTTGAAACAACGCTTGGACAAGTTGAAAGAGTGCGTGACATGTAGTAGATTTCAGTCTTCACTTAATGTACTTCTCTAGGAATCTCGAGGCAGTTACTCCCAGATTTATATCACTTGGAAAGAAATCAAAAAGCAAGCAGTATGGGAAGGAGTTACAGGACATCAAGGCTTCCATTGCATCTCACATTCAAGATTTCACAGTGAGATTTCTTTCCATTTATGTATGTTATCTCTCTCTAATATGTTTTATTTCCAGTTCCATAACAACATTTCCATCAAAATAATAGTGGATCAAATATCCACTAGCCAGGAAAATCCGAGACCCACCAGGAAGCAAAAGCTCAATAATAAGATGACTGGCTGTAAGTTAGACTCAGTTCCTTGCAAACTTGTTGTAAAACTTCTTTGCAGTTGATCAGGTGGATACATCTCTCCAAAGAATGGAGCCACAAGGTATGAATTGTCCAGTGTTGTGATGTGATTATTTATTTTCCCAGGAGACCAACAAGGCCCTGGTGGAGGGGATGGCGGACAGGGCCAGAATCTGACAGTTAATAACTACATCTCTGGTATGAAATTGTTTGGGCACAAACATGATTATTCACTTTTCCCAGGAGGTACTGGTGGCCCTGGTGGATGGGGCTTTGCACAGGGTACCGGTGGTGGTGGGGGTTCTGGCAAGGGTCCCACTCTGAATTATACCATTAACAATGTTGAAAACTTCACCACTGGTAAGGTGTCCTGCTTCCTCTTTGTAATCTGCTTATAACAGAACATCCACTCTATGTCTGTTTAGTCAACAGTGACCATGTTGAACGAACCCTAGCAAAGATCAAATATATTTCAGCACGCTACAATGCTCCAAACACCCCAGACAAATGCATGGAGGGTACTCGGATTGACATTATCCAGGACATTGTAGCACACTTGACAGCACCATCTGATCCATCTCAGCGCATAGTGATGCTTAGTGGCTCTGCAGGCACTGGGAAGTCAACAATTGCCAAGACTGTTGCATCTATTCTTGCAGAAGAAAGACACATCCTAGCAGCTTCCTTTTTCTTCTCCCGAAACTATGCAGAGCGTAGGGAAATCAAGGGCCTGCCTCTCACTCTTGCCTATCAATTGGCAGACTATAATGCAGCCTTCAAGAATATTCTTGTGGAATTCTTGGACAAAGACCATACTGGGATTCTTGATGCAGACCCCACACTCCAGTTTCAAAGACTAGTTGTAGATCTACTTGCTCAAATTCCAACTAGTCACAAGCCATGGGTTATCTGTCTGGATGCACTAGATGAATGTGGACAAGATAGGGGCCAGATATTTCTCCGGTGGCTCTCAGACAATATCAAAAAGATACCAGTTCATGTTTGCTTTTTCCTAACTGGTCGGCCAGATGTTCCCTCATATCTCAAGCATGATACACTCTGCTCATTGATGCATGGAATCATCCTTGATACTTATGATAAAGGAATTGTTGGGAAGGACATCAGAAGATATGTTAAGCAGTCTCTGGATGGCAATTCTTGGACACCACAATCTTCTTGGACACCTCAACAGCATGATGTGGATGAGATCACTAGGCGTGCAGATGGGCTCTTTGTGTTTGCTGCTACAGCTGTTCGCTATATTCGTGCTGGTTCACCAAAATTCAATCCTCAAAAATCTCTGGGCTACCTGCTTAAAGGTGAAGCACTGGTGGATTTAGATGAACTATACTTCCATATTGTCAACGATGCTATTCCCAAGCCATCAGAGATGGATCCTCGTGCTCAAGATTCATACAATGATTCTATGAAAATCGTCAGCACAATTTTAGAGTTGTTAGAACCAATGGATCCCAAGAATCTAGCAGTGTTGCTTGACTTGGATGAGGATTCTGTCAGAGAAGCACTTACTCCTCTGAGCGCAGTTCTTCATGCACCAGAGACTGGAGCAGTGCAGATCTTACATCTGTCATTCAGGGAGTTTATGACATCTCAAAAGTCCAAACTATATAAGGACCGTGTGGATCTCTTGTGTGGGACAGAGAAACAGAAGCAAGAACTTGCATCAAAAGTGCTTCATACAATGCAGACTGAACTCAAGTTCAATATTTGTGACCTGCCCACATCACACCTGAAGAATGTGCAAATGCCAGATCTTGGACAGAAACTGAACAGCTGTATACCAATGTATTTAAGATACTGCTGTTGTTTCTGGGCAGACCATCTAGCAGTGTCAATCAATGCAGAAAATTCAAGAATGGCGAGAAAGTTCCTTGAAACCAAATGTCTTTTCTGGCTGGAAGTCCTAAGCTTACTGGGAATGATGTTGACTGCATCATTGGCTTTATCGAAATTATTGGCATGGAGTAAGGTATGAGGAGTATTTTGATGAAAGCCATTAAGGAACTAATTGTTCATTAGGATCCAATGATAAGACAGTTTGCTGCAGATGTAAAACGATTTATCAGATTCTTCTGGGTTCCAATCACTCAAAGTACACCACATCTCTATGTAACAGCCTTGGCCTTTGCACCAGTGCAATCAGAAGTTAACCAAAGACTCCAATCTCAGTTTCCAGGACTTCTATCAATTTTAAGAGGACAGATGGAGAAATGGCCAGCAATACTTGGAGTGCTTGAAGGCCACACTGATTGGGTCAGATCAGTAGCCTTCTCCCCAGATGGAAAGCATATTGTCTCTAGCTCTGATGATAGCACTGTGCGCTTGTGGGATGCAGAGAGTGGAGCACCACTGGGCGAGCCATTAAAAGGCCACACTGGTTGGGTCACATCAGTAGCCTTCTCCCCAGATGGGAAGCATATTGTCTCTGGCTCCAATGACAGCACTGTGCGCTTGTGGGATGCAGAGAGTGGAGCACCACTGGGCGAGCCATTAAAAGGCCACACTGGTTGGGTCACATCAGTAGCCTTCTCCCCAGATGGGAAGCATATTGTCTCTGGCTCCCATGACAGCACTGTGTGCTTGTGGGATGCAGAGAGTGGAGCACCACTGGGCAAGCCATTAAATGGCCACACTGATTGGGTCAGATCAGTAGCCTTCTCCCCAGATGGGAAGCATATTGTCTCTGGCTCTTCTGACAGCACTGTGTGCTTGTGGGATGCAGAGAGTGGAGCACCACTGGGCGAGCCATTAAAAGGCCACACTGGTTGGGTCACATCAGTAGTCTTTTCCCCAGATGGGAAGCATATTGTCTCTGCCTCCAATGACAGCACTGTGCACTTGTGGGATGCAGAGAGTGGAGCACCACTGGGCGAGCCATTAAAAGGCCACACTGATTCAGTCACATCAGTAGCCTTCTCCCCAGATGGGAAGCATATTGTCTCTGGCTCTGATGACAGCACTGTGTGCTTGTGGGATGCAGAGAGTGGAGCACCACTGGGTGTGCTATTAAAAGGCCACAATGATTGGGTCACATCAGTAGCCTTCTCCCCAGATGGGAAGCATATTGTCTCTGGCTCTTCTGACAGCACTGTGCACTTGTGGGATGCAGAGAGTGGAGCACCACTGGGCGAGCCATTAAAAGGCCACACTGGTTGGGTCACATCAGTAGCCTTCTCCCCAGATGGGAAGCATATTGTCTCTGGCTCCAATGACAGCACTGTGAACTTGTGGGATACAGAGAGTGGAGCACCACTGGGCGAGCCATTAAATGGCCACACTGGTTTGGTCACATCAGTTGCCTTCTCCCCAGATGGGAAGCATATTGTCTCTGGCTCCAATGACAGCACTGTGCGCTTGTGGGATGCAGAGAGTGGAGCACCACTGGGCGAGCCATTAAAAGGCCACACAGATTGGGTCAGATCAGTAGCCTTCTCCCCAGATGGGAAGCATATTGTCTCTGGCTCCAATGACAGCACTGTGCACTTGTGGGATGCAGAGAGTGGAGCACCACTGGGCGAGCCATTAAAAGGCCACACTGATTCGGTCACATCAGTAGCCTTCTCCCCAGATGGGAAGCATATTGTCTCTGGCTCTGATGACAGCACTGTGCGCTTGTGGGATACAGAGAGTGGAGCACCACTGGGCGAACTATTAAAAGGCCACACTCATTCAGTCACATCAGCAGCCTTCTCCTCAGATAGGAAGCATATTTTCTCTGGCTCCCAGGACAGCAATATGTCCTCACAGGATGCCCTTCAGGTTGCCCACTCCAACACAACACCCTCTCAATCAGGCTTGCCCATCTCCTATTGCAGCATTCCTATAAAAGTAAGCTCTAATTTCTTCTATAGGATCCCAGTGTTTACTCTCTTCTCTTTCAGCCCGAAATTCCTTATATTTCTCCTTTTTGGACTATTCAGAAGGGCTGGGTCTTTTCTAGCACCGGAGAATTGCTCTTCTGGCTGCCTCATGAACACAGAATTGGATTCTGGATGCCTCTAAACAAACTCATAATTGGCAGACAGCAAACATTGCTTTCATATAATAAATTTGCTCATGGTACTGAGTGGGCAACATGTTATCTACCATTGCTGGCAGAACACCCTTAATAGGACCATGTGATGGTGTTTACCTTCCATAGCTTAAGTTTCCATAGTTCAGTTGTTGTCAATTGAATTGTCTTTTTTTTTCAACACACCTCTGTTGACATAGTAGTACAGTTTCAGAGCACTCCATGACCTAGGGACATGCCTCAACCCAAATGAGGAAACTTGCCATTACTGTAAAATCCTAAAAAATGCAATATAGGTTCAAATACATCTATTTGGCTTAGATACATGAGGAATAAGCTATCTGCACAAAATTGACTCCATGAGGCAGTGATTTTGACCCAGGAAGTACTTAACTTGTTGTGGAATAGAAATTTAGAGAGGGGCACAAGAAATCTGAGTAAAGTGTAGATTAAGGTGGTGGTGGTATGAGGGAAAGAGGGAAGGTACATGAAGGGATGGCTGCTCCCATTCTCATGGGACACCATAGCCCACAAGTGAAATGAAAGAAGGTACATGAAATGCAACTTACCTAAATTGGCCATTGTAAATCCCTCTGCCAATGGGAATCCTCCAGCACAAATTTAAGCTGGGAGGTGTGCAAAGACAAATAGGGAGCCACGCTGCCCTGCTCAACATCAACTTTGGGTGCCCAATCCAAGCTGAGGGCTCCCCAGCACAGTCCAAGCAGGCACAGGCTTCCAGATCAGCACCAACATTGGGATTGCTACTGGATGGGTATGTGGAAGTGACTCAGATGTGATAGAAATGAAAGGAGGGAACGGGAACAGAGAAACACTAAAATACTGTAATACAAGGCCCCCAAGGCGACGAAAGGCTACCCCATGGACCACTGGACCAACTCCACTCTGTTGCTGTTCTCTGCTGCTGGCTGTTTTGTGCTGATAGTTTATTATCAGAGACTGAACCGTGTGTTGGTGAAGCAGGGCAGGAAGAAGCAGTTGTATAGGTATTGAATGGGCATTGATGATCACAACTACCTATGTAATCCCAGATTTGAACAATTTCTTTTCGTGAAACAGCTCAAGCTCTGATTCTGAAGATGCAGTCTGAGTCCTGGCCCTCCAACTCGTCCTGGACTGTCATGAAAGAAATCAACAACATCAGCCTGGATGCAATTACATGTACTTTCTCACTCAAAAAGAGCCAAGCAGAAGCATTGGTCCACCGGACACAGAGCTTGGAAGGACTTGCACAACCAAAAAGTTCCGAGGCCCCTATGAATACATATATGTTCAAGTTATATGAATTAGCCCACTTCACAAAGTGACTCGAATTCAGTAAAGTCTTCATTCACAACCAGGAAGATCAAAAGCCTGCCAAGGGTGAAAGGCTGTGCAGAGCAGGTTGTTTACAGTTGTTAGCGAGCTTTTGAATTGAATTCATAGATCTGCAAAATATAACAGGAACACTTATTTGTTTCAGACAGTCCTGATCTTTATCAGGAGTGCCGCCACAATAAACCTCCTCACCGTCATAATGGTTTACAACTAGGATGTGGCTGAATCATGTCAGACCATCTTCACTGTGCAACATCATGATCATAAACTCCCTGCCCTACCTCATGTTCTTTTGGGTATCACAAACGGGTAGTCACCACCTCCAAGCTACTGTTGCAGAACTCCAAGTCTGCACTGGTCATACAGAACAGGCCAGGTCAGAATGCAGCTAGGACTGACATGTTCAGGTCCAGGTCACCAATATCACTGAGCAGATGCAGGATTCTCTGGACTCGCAATATCCACCATAAAACAAAAGTGAGGCCTAAAAGTGTATGAGAGGGCAGTGTATGAAGACTTGTGACTTTCCTTACCACCTCACCCAGGCCATTATTTATTTATATTTGTGAGTCAAGTGTTGAATAATGATGCAAATGCATTCTTTCAAATTTTGCGTCTCTACTCACTGCGGAGCGTGGAAAGGTCGGCAACCTTCTCAAATACCTGTATGTTGCGGTAAGACCACATCTTGACGGTGATGGGGGTGCAAAGTGCCCCACCACTTCAATTGAAGCGGAAAATGCGGATTAACCTTTAGATGATGCTGGCACCATAGCCATGGGCCTGAAGAGCCAAAATTATGCTTCAGACAGACACACACAATTTTATAAAGAGAGAGATTTGGAGAATGAATTGATGCAATGAATCTTGGTAGACCCACATTGTACCTTCATCAGCAGTGTATTACTGCTTCTCAGAAACAATTCCGCTACAAGACATCACACCATCTCAAATCTGGGCTTCAACGCAGTCCATTGACCACTGGAAAAAATTCTTTACTTTTGAACATCCTGTGTCCAGTTGGGCCCACTACAAACTTGTCAATGGGCTTGGGATGCCACGGTGGTGGCATTGAAACGGTGAAACGATGCACCAAAGTGCAGCAGTGGAATCAATCACAAAAGAGCTAGACGAAGTCTATGCTCCAATATATATATCTTAATTCCAACCACTAACAAACTTCAATGCCGTGTGTGTGTGTTCGGGGAGGTGGGTCAGGTGTATTGACTGTCAATCTCAAGGGACAACCTTTGTATCTTTTCGCTCTTAACACTCACAGTGTTTGAAATGATGTAACAATTTTATTATTCCAGTTACTAACCACACAAGGACCCGCTGTTGGACACTAGATGGCACAAGGCCTAGCAGGAGACTTAAGACTGGATTAAAGAGCAAGGGCGAAGCCTTGATTCAACCAGGGTAAGCTCAAGGGTTTAGACGTCAGGGAACTGATCCTGAGAGGTCTGAGTGCCAACAAGTGGGGGTGGGATTCACTGTCTGTACATAAATTACATGCCAGTTTAAATACATGTTGCTTGTCTAAAAGGGTATAAAGTATGTGTGAAGAAAACCGCTTTTCTGGGGTTAAAACTCCATGTGAGACCGAGAGAACAGCGCCCATGAGTCATCTGTATCGGTCCTAGCAACCCTCCGATGCAATTTCCAAGGAGAAAGCCATTTCCCCAAGGGAAATGTACAGCCTTTTGAATTGTTTCCAAGTGCAACCTGTATCCACATTCTAGACTTTGGCAAGTGCATTCAAGTCCTTCTAGACCTATCACACATTGCTCTAGGCATTGTCTGCCATCCTCCCTGTCTGATCCAAGGTCGCTTTGGCCGCTTTCTTTAAAAGAAATTATTCTCCAAGGAGACTGTACAGCTTTTTGATTCCTATCTTTTCCCAGCTTATTTCCTTTTATTCTGACAGAGTCTAGACTGTCTGGACCAATGGAACGATACTCCAGACCTCTGTGAGACATCCATACTCCGAATTACATGTGAACGAACTCCGGAACAATCCAGAGATTCCGTAAGTTCAACCACTAGATTCCAAATTGGGAAATCCTCTTCAAATAGAGTTCAAATCACCGCGGACAAGTTATCCTTTGTTCGTGTAGCTGTTTATAATATCCTTCTATCATCCCATTGTGTGTTCGATGGCCTAGCATCCATAAATTACCCAAGCGAACCTGCACAAACTGTACAGATTGCAGGAGCAGTGTTATGACCAGTGTGGTTCAAATAATAATAAAACTGGCTTTCAAATGCGTAAAAACAGCCTAGTTTGTCATGAATCACCCTGACTCAGCATCGCAGATATCCTTTTTCGGGTTCTACCACATTCCTTTTTGGGAATAACCCGTCCTTGATCGGGTTATTCCCTGGCCCACAACACTCACTCGACCCTCAGGGACATGAACATCCCTTGGACCTTTATTCGGAATCCATGCAGACATGGATTCCTCACCACTTTATCACCCGGGTTCTTATTGCAGTAACCCGGGACTCTATACGACGATGGCATGACACCATACACATGCAACCCGGGTTCTGTGCGCTAGCAACCCGGACTCCTTTGTGCCGATGACCATATCCAATGGGTCATGACTACACTCCTTTATGTTGGTGGATATTCACTCCTGATATCCCTGCCAAGACGACTACACTCCTGAATGGCGACAGGTGTCCCCTGGGTGCCACCTGTTGACTCCTTTATGCTCATGACTCCTTGGTGACCCCTAGATGCTGTGGTGATAACACATAGGGACTAGGAGCATCAGCATTAATGTTCCTTAATGCTGGATACAGTAACTGATCGTGATCGTATTTGATTTATGTAGAAAGGTATATAAACTCGGTAGAATCTCCCCTGTACAGTAGATTCTACCTCGTCTATACTCAGGCCTTACTTTGGCTGGATTGCTTGGTTCTTGAACTTGAGCCTGGAGCGCTCTTGTTCTCATCTCGTTGTTCTGGTCTTGCCTTCGCTCCCCTTTCACTCGACAACACCAGAACTCCTACTCTCTGTGTCTTGCCTTGGGATATCGACCTAGCAGTGTTGGATCTGGCCCGTTAGGTAGCAGCAAGGAGAGACACTTACCTACCAAGGGGAAGAGATCATCACACTAGTTCCCTGGCAGGGTTGTACAGAGACTGGTTCGCCTGAAGTTCCCCTCAGGCACCCCTCGGTCTTGGATCCAGTTGGAACCCCTGTTTGGAGTACCCCTGAGTCGGGTTCCTCCTCTCGGGTTCTTGGGACGCAACCCCAACCCCCTATCTAGAACCCGAAGCCCCTATTTGAGCCACCCGGAGCGGGTTCCTCTCACTAGGGGCTGGTGCATAGTTGCAGTGCTCTCGCTGCAATATCTTCGGGTTCTTCCGCATGGGTTGCTCACCACCTATGGATGCTGGCCTAGTTGGCCACATCCTCCTCTCGGATCCTTGACGCACGGTCATGCACCATTCGAGCGGTGACAGATTCTCTCTCAACACCTAGGGATGGCTGCTGTTGTGTCTGGTGTGGACATGGTCCAGGTGACCTAAGGGCCGTTGCTGACATAGTTCTCTGTTGTTGGGAAACGACTAGCACCCTTCTAGCCTTACTCACAGGTTTTATCAGTCAAACCAACTGAAAGGTCGCAAAAATCGATTTATTTCAGGTGTGTTCAAGTTCACACCTTATCAATGGTGACTGTGGGGCTATGTCACGTGCCGTGACTTCACACCCTTTTCGGACGCCATCGGACTCCGACGATCTCCGATCCCGATTATATCTGACACTGCTTTTCTGTATTCGCCCTTGTTCTATTGGTTCGTACTATATATGATTTCCTCTGACTCCCAATGATATCCGAGTCAGCTTGACTTCACTTGACTCATAACGACTCGATCCATCACGGACCCACTCGGAACTCCGAAGCTCCGGTACTTACATTATATCCCCACTAATACTTTACTCTCGTATAAATACAAGCCATGTCGGTAGTCAGACTTCAGTTTGAATATCGACTTAGTCTGCCCTATACTCCTCCTCTCGGACTCCATCCTCTTCCGAGTCTCTCTCCGAAATCGGGCACCAGGTGTAGAGAAGGGCGCAGCGCACGAGCTGAAGCCAAGCCCCTTCCCTTCCAGTATACGGGTTCGGTATTCCGTTCGGACTCTGATACTTTCCTCTACATCTCGACCCCTTCGTCTTGCTTATACGCACTTCATTTCCTCAGACGTATTTTGGACCTCTGTCGGATCCCGATCGGGAACCGGTACTTGACAGGCTAGTGGTGAAATAACCACAAACCAAACCTTGTAAATGAATACGCAGTTCAATAATGTAACTACAACAACTCAAACACTATAATCCTTGTGCAAGTTCGGGGTTCCAATCCAGTATAGATCGTGGCACTTTGAACTTTAGTTCTCTTTTGAAAGCAAGACTTTATAGGTCTACAAGTCGTATAGATAAATTGCTCAAAACTGTTCTAGATGCAATCACAGATAGTCAGACAAGATTTTATATTCAACGGTTTTGTATGATGTGTGTCTAGATTTGGAGGTAGTACTCTGAGACGAAACACAAGTGATTCTTATAAAATCCCAATTCTAATAGTATCTGTGGTTGCTAATCCTTGCGAGATTACAGCCAATTGTCAAGTCCGATCCATTTCCTTATCTTCCACATGTCTGTTCCATTTATCCAATATGTCCACACATAGTTATAAAGATCCAAATCCAACATAGATAATATTCAAACAGGGAAAACAAACGAAACTTGGTATAGCTTCTGGGTGTCTCCGAACGAATGCCTACTCAACCGGTTAAGCATGAAGCCTAGTAGCTTCACGTCCAACAGGTGGGGTGAGATTCACTGGTGTCCCTCCCATAACTATCCACTTAAGTACTTTACAGGATTCTAAATATAAATGAGACACATACAAACATGTGGCAGGGTTCAGGGTATATGACTAGTGGTATGGCAGCTAGCTGATGAACTCAGATTCATAAGGAACATTGACGAGCCGAGCTTAACGATGAGTCAAGATCTACATCGCTTAGAATGATCGTGATGGGGTAGTGTTGATATGTCAACTTTTAGCCAACTTCCTCATCAGCCCTAAGTGATTTGTCTGAAAACCATGATAGCTGCGCTTCCCAGTACCCGAGTATGGTTTCTTAGTCGGTTGGTAGATTGACAAGTCCAACCTTCTCTTGACAGTTCTGAAGACGTTAGATGATGTTCAACGGTAAACCTTCTTGTTCAGAAGGATAATCCCTCGTAATACACCCTTAGTCAGGGATATGCAGTAGCCCCAATCTGTTCCAGGATGGTAAGGCACTTTCCGCGGTTACTCCATTAGCGACTTCTCACTTCAATCCTTTACCAGGATCATTGTCCAGCACCTTTCTAATGGTCCGAGACACATTATATCCCTCTTAGCTAACTGCCCAGGCCAGCATTAGCCCGTGTGAGATGACATCATAATGTAGTGTAACACATTATAATATGTTGCAACTTGAGCAGATTTGAATAAATGCCCGGGTGCCCCAGTACCAGGTCTGTCAGCGTGTACAGAATTCTTTATTGGACCCACATACTTGAAACCCTGGCATGGAAAGCCACTTGTTTCCACTAGTCCCCCGTAGACAGACACACTATAACAATTTGTCCAGGCTGCCATCGGAAAATTTCTGCCATTAAACCGGGGCCAGATCATGCCACTGTTTCACTCAAAGCTAAGCCTTTTTTCTGTATCTTGTGGGCAGCTATAAGTACCCGGAGATGGTTCAATTCCTTCAATGAGACTTGGTGTGGATTTGAATGGTTTGGTTAGGTTCAGTTCAGCAAGAGGAGCTCCACTCCATCTGATCACACAAATGAATCCAATGGTGTCCACAGTTGAACATCAGGGTACAGACCTGGTGGTGTATGGAAACACCTGCTTCACTTGTTCTGTCACAACTTTATTTGAGCAGGAGACCCCCGCTTACACTGGGGCCAGGTTGTAGCTCCTCCTACCAATCTTTTGGTTCATTTATTCAGCGGCTCCAGTGCACCTTTATTATATAGTATTGAACATACAGAGACAGACCCGGTGGTGTATGGAAACACACCTGCTTCACTTGTAAATCCTCCACTGATGCGAGCAGGAGATCCCCGTTTGACCTGGGGCCAGGTCATGATTTTTTTCCCCAATTTTTCCAGAGGTTAGAATCTTCAGGAATCAAGGGACCTGGTTCGCATGCAGGCAGGTAGTTTGTCTGACAAGCACAATAGAAAGGGTGATTGGATTGGGCAGAGAGCAAGCAGATGAACGAATGTATTTTGGTGCGGAGGTTGAACAAAACAGCTCAAACATAACATCCACAGTGCAGCAAACTGGGCATGTACAGACCTGGTGGTGTACATACGGCAGCACACCTGCCTTATATATTTACTCAGCTATCGTGATTTAAGCAGGAGACCCCTGTTCAAACCAGGGTCAGGTCTTGCGCATGATATTTGGTTGCCGCTTTTTGTTTCAATTTGGTTTGCGGTACATGTTAGTTTGTGAGGTATGAAAGAGCTTGAATTCTGTTGTTGTTCGTCGGGTTTCGGATTTCTGGACATGCAGGCGTCAGGCAGGGAGGGGGGTTTATTTTGTGAGAAACGGGAGGGACAGGTGGAAAGGGTGATTGACAATTGTATTGATGAGGACAAATGTACATACAACACATTAGAATATGTGGTGGACCCGGCCCAAGATTAAGACTCGGTCTCATCAGGAGGGCTCAGCTTGGAGGCGAGAAATAGTAGTGGTGAGATAGGTACCACGCCCTGTCCACGACATGCTTCACACGGGTTACCAAAAAATTTCGGTGAAAGCAGCAATAGTTGTGAGGATGAGTCCAATGACATTCACGGTTGAAAAAGGGTGTACAGGCCTGGTGGTGTATGGTAACACACCTGCTTATGTTTACATTGCCGTCTCTTCAAATGGTGGTCAGCAACACCGCGCCAAATTTAAACTCCGACACTCACTTGTGACATGGCCATGGACAATTCTGGCCTGTACACTCACCAGACAGGCAAGGTTATATGGGCAAAAAACCATGGCCTGGGGTGCCCGCTTTCAATGACTGAAGCAGAATTTTTGTTTGTCTCCTGTATGCACCTCAACCCGGAATTTGCGACTACAAATCCCTTCATTCTACTCTTCCTGGGTAGATATTGAAATTTGACTTTGGTCATTTCAATCCAGGACATGTACTACATATATCCTGCATAGACTTCTGGCCTTTAACTGTGCTTGGAGGCCGGAATCTTTAGGAGGGGTGGAGGAGGACTGCCCCACCAATTCTCATATTATTAGCCTGCTTAGATGGCTCAAATTGTGACTCAGATGAGGTCCCATAGGTATGCATACTATTTGGAGGTCAATTCAGAATCTTCTGGGACTATGGAGGCATATTCTGGGCAAAAGAGACTCGGAGATAGGGGCAATTCCCAAATGCAACAATACCAGTTTTACTATCACTGATTTCCAGCAGTGTTGCCGACCACCACTTCAAAGAGACCTCTGTTCGAACTGGGGCCAGGTCATGTGAGTTTTCTGCTCTGGTTTTTTTCTGTCTTATAGGCGGCTGTATGTATGTCCTCAACCCCAGACTCCAGAGTTTGTTCGATCCTTGAATTTTCTGGGTTCGAGTCTTTTCAAACGAGCCCAGGATTTAGACTCAGCCTCATCAGGAAGGCTTGGCTTGAAGGCACAGAATAGCGGCTGGGTACCATGCCCCACCCATGACATGCTTTGCACAGGTTACTGAAAAGCTCGGTCAAAGCAGCATTGACAACAGTTGTACAGATTGAGTCCAATGACATTTGTGGTTGAACAAGGGTATACAGGCCTGGTGGTGTATGGCAACACACCTGCTCTAGCTTCATCTAATTTTCCCAAGTAGGGCCGTTCAAACCAAGTTTGAACCGGAGCCAGGTCATGGGCTTGTTTTCCTTCTTTTCCTTTTTCTTGCAGGTATGCAGAGAGTTGGAGTAGTAGTACTAATATTCAATGAGGCTTAGTTTGGGTTTCTGTACATTTTATTCCCCTACCTTTAGGTATGGGTTCTAGGGTGCCCAATCAATTGACTCTTGGCGGGCCATCACATTTTTCGTGAGTCTGTAAAAAGTAACTTATGAAAAGTAACTTGTGCGGAACTTGCCCCTTTCGGCAAGCGTGCCGCAAGTTAAGGTTAAGTTTTCCCACAGGCTGCAAAATCAACTGGGACTAACTTGGCAGGTTGCCTACCTGTCTTATCTCTAAATCTTCCGTAAAACCATTTCAAACCCTTTCTATCTTCCATATAAGCAAGAATGGCTTGTGTCAGCATAAATTGGCACTAGTTGGTTCAGTTCTTGTCAGAACTAGCTTATTTCTTGATACAAGGTACTTCGACATGTAAGAAGCAATGTGATAGAGCCAGAAGTACCGATAATTCCTACCTGCCTTGTCCCTACCCCATTTGACAGTAATCTGTATTACCAAGACAGAAATTGCTAGAATCACCGGATTTTTGCGGAGACAGTGAGTCCAAGTGTTGTATAGCACCTTTCAAACACTTAGCCCTCATCCAGTTCCAAAAAAAAACACGTGTTATACAGTAATCGGGTCGCGTTGCATGATGTAAGGCTTGTCACATCACGCTTACCCCAGGGTAAGCGTGATGTGACACCGGTGGTTTGCTTAGATGGTCACCTGTGACAAAACATGTCAGGCATCGAGGTAGGGGCAAAGTAAATTATAATGGAATGCAAGGTTCTGAGAATTCCATTGTGGCTAAATAAAATTATATCTTCAGGAACAGATCTATCTATTGTAATGCAAAGACATTAATTGTTTATTCAGTGTTCAAGAGAGTTAACTCAGTACTTGAGGTGAATATGTGGTGCTTTGAGACATTTTTAAGTTGCTGTCATGCTGTTGTTGTAGTAAAGAAGAAAGACATGTGACAAGCCTTACATCATGCAACACGACCCGATCACCTTGTTTTTCTGGAACTAGATGAGGGCTAAGTGTTTGAAAGGTGCCATATGACACACTAACTTGCCCGCCAAGTTAGATCAAAGTAACACAGACAAATTAACTTATGCCATCAGATGATGAGCTATTGCCTGTTCACCTGTTTCTCCAAGTTAAACAACCCAGTTCTCTTCATTAACTCCAAGGTAACAAGTTAACGGAAGGTAGCCCAAGCTGACATAGGTTAACTTGAGCTAACTTAAGCTAACTCCCGGGGCAAGTTAGACCAAGTTGACACAAGCAAACTAACTTATGCCATCAGATGGCATCAGTTACCCCCAAGTTCACCAGTTCTCCAAGTTTAACCCCCAGTCCTCTTCATACACTCCAAAGTAACAAGCTTGCTGAAGTAGTCCAAGCTAACTTAAGTTAACTTGAGCTAACTTAAGCTAACTTCTGGGCCAAGTTAGATCAAGTTAACACGAGCAAACTGACTTATGCGATCAGATGGCATCAGTTACTGCCAGGTTCACCAGTTCTTCTTCAAGTTAAACCAAGTCAAGTCTAAGGAAGTACTTAGAATCTACTTTACCAAACAGTTTGGAGGTATTGAGAAGCTAGCTAGCAATCAAATAATGCCCCTAGGTCCCCCGGCCTCGTGTAAGTGGACAAGTGCTTCACTGAAAAACCCTGGCATCAACCATGACTGAAGGACAATGTTCATCAAGGACATCCATGGCACCGAACTGTTGAACATCAAGATCCATTTCCCTGCCTGAACCCCAGTGAGAAAGGCGTCGAGCCGGATCGAGCGAGAAAGAGCGAGAGCGAGATGCATCAAATTTGATCGAGCCGTATCAAGCCGCATCAAGTGAAAACATCCATTGAATAATTTCCTTCCCTCCCCCTCGATATCCCTCGTTCAATATATTTCAAAATGTTCCGTCTCACAAATCTATTTGATCTTGGTCAGCAGATCTGTAAAGTCTTCGACGTCGTGACATTCTACGCCACTGGCATGTCCGTGTGGGCTCCTCCTCCGGGACTCTTGGTATCACCTCAGCCTGATAGGGCCCCTGGAGAGTGTCCCGAACTCCTTCCTCAGCCATCGGATGCCATAAAACACTGGTACTACTATGGCTGTCTTGCATGTGATGAGATACGCGTCAATAAACTGGTGGTCGCGAGTTTGTGTACCCCAGAGGAACTCGCACAAGAGCCTTACAAAAGCAGTGAGTCCTCTGTATACTTCTTTGATTTTAGACTCATATTTACAGTGGGAAACTCTGCGAGACTGTTAAAGCACTCTCTCGAGTGCGAAATGCAATACTACAAGGCCTACTCAAGCAAACTCGAAGAACAACTGCACCGAGTGCGAGGAGAGTGTCGGTTTATCACCAGGAAATTGAAGAAGACACAGACCACGCTGTTCATCTTGCAAAAGGAGGTTGCGGCACTGGGAGCGACACTTCTCGAGCACACCGAAGTCAAGAGCAGGCAGTTTGCGGGAGGTGCCGAGGAGCCACGGAATGTGCTCACTTCCCTCCTGCAGGAGCATGTGCGGTTTCTCGGTGAGAAACTCGTTGAGTTGGCCGGAGATTCGGGGGAGGAGGGGGTCCATGATGAAGAGTGTGAGACTTCTACGTCATTCTCAATTCTTTCTACATAATGTCGAGGCGCGCGTAAAAAAAATTATATTATCTATTCCTCTGAAAGAAGTTCCTCCAGTCCCGCTCGTTCAGTGAGCTTGAGTCCCGGCTTCTCCATTAAATACCATCGGTCTACTTCCGTGCCGTCGTGGAATCGTGTCTTGTAATGTTCGTCCGGCGCCATCATAACCACCGACTTGATTGTATTCACATCAATGACTCGGATGGCGGAGTCGCGAAGATGCTGAGCTGTCCAGTAAGTATTTGAGGATGCCGCAAGAATTCCCGGGTGTGGGGGGCCGTAAAGCGATACCATCGCAACTGCTTTGGGAGGTACATCGTCGTTAATGTGAAGAAGGATGTAGAAAAGAATTTCCATGATATAGGAGCTCCCGTCGACTTGAATCTAATAATTCGTTAATTCGGAAGTAGGAGTAAAGAATGGGGTAGTATACCTTTACATTCCGCGAAATCCGGAGATTTTCCAGGGCTTTCAAACTCTCCTTCCATCTCGAGCGAGCGATCTGTCCGTTAGGAAGGCGCAGGCGTGCCCATCGAATCACGCTGGCTGTATCTTGGGTCAATGTGCCACCATTGGCTTCGAGGTATGTGACGATTGCGCGATGTTCACACAGCTGAACATTACGAGATGTCGTGTCCATCGCGCGAAGCAGAGCATAGCCGCCACCAAGGTCTGCGGCACCACGTGGCAGTGGGTTTTCCGGAGGCTCGATGTCTGGAATCATGGCCTTCAACACATTCACCTGGCACCGGCGAATTCCTCGTTGAGCCAGATTGGCAAAGGCATTTGAGTGCTGTTTAATTTCTTCGCCGAGATTCCCAATGGTGCGCTCCATGCCCCACTGGGAGTAGATGATCCCAGGACCGACGCGGACCGTCTCTGGGGCAAAATGGGAAGCTGTATGGATGCTGGGACGAACCATGTGAAGGCGATCCGTACGGCGCTGGACATACTTCAGTTCAAAGTCGTCCGAGAACTGTGTCAACAGAGTGTGTGCGTCAGCCACTTCGTAGGGTAGTATCTCCTCCTGCATCAGAATGCGAAAGCCTCGAACACATTTGCAATAATGCATCCAGTATTCGCCTGGCAGAAGACCATAAAATAGAGCAGGGCCAAGGCCAAAGAAATATAATAGAAATTCCCAAGCTTTATAGCTGCTTGAAATTTTCTCTGCAGGGTTGCGTGGTGGTCGGTCAAAGGAGCCCGGGATATACGGTGTCGCCTGCGCAACTAGGAGTCCTAGAAAGCGAGTTAAGTCTATTCAAAAGTTGATAATAATTTCAAGGCTCACCGTGTTGTTTCCAGACGGTCGGATTTTTCAATACAGCCCATGGCCAGCTCCCGAGATCTATGCTGTCGCTCGGGTCACAGTCGAATGAGCCACGCCACAGGGGTATGAAGAGATCCGGAAGATTTAGGGCTGGAAGATGCATAATATCGAGCGCGAAGACCCCCGGGACACCGAGAATTCGATCCGGATGAATTCCGCTGAAGATAGTTGGCTTACAAATGCCAGTCTCCAGACGCCGTTTCTCGTACTGGGTTTTGTTACGAGATTTCGAGACAAGAAGGAGATTCTCGTTGTATCGTTTGGTCGCCTCTGCAGAGGTAAATGCCCGGAGCAGTACATTTAAATCAACATCGGGATGATCGCAACCTGCGACAGTGAAGGAACTTGGGTGCAAACGTGCCAGGTAGTAATGGGTGCCTCCCGGCTTGTGGCGCCCAATTAGAGGACAATATAGGCGGCAGGAATACTTGCCGTGATGCCCTACACATCCATTCAAAGCTGCCATCCCCGGCCCATCTGCACTGCCGAGGGCGAGAAAAAGTCTGGAAACAAAAACCCAAAGGCTTCCTGCATCCCAAATGCGCAGGCCCTCCTTCTGAAGGGCTGCGACATGATGCAGGCCCGAATAAACAAAGCTGTCGGTGTTCTTGGGTTTCTGTGGGCCCGAAATAAATCCCCCAGGAAGAATGTGGTGTTTCTTGTAGCGCAACTCGGGGGGGAGATCGAGGATTACCCAAATATAAATCCAGCAATCAGAGGCCTTGTTGCGATGAAACGGTGCACTTCTTATATGACTAGGAATAGCTAATTGATAGGTATTGCGAACAAACACCCAAAACAACCAACCACAACCAATCTACCTCCAAAGATCTAAGTGCTTCTCTTTGTGAGTTCGGGTCCGGGCCGTAGTATGCGACCAGCAGGCTTGAACAAACACAAGTTTGATTTATAGGCTTCCAACAACACACTCTACAACGTACTAGCAATATGCAACCGCCAACAACAACACTGCTAGGAACCTAGGGATGGTCCGGGGGTGTGTTTATATGGGGTGGATACAAGATGGCTGGACCGCTAGGTCGAGAACACCAGGGCAGAGTATGTAGGTTTGTGAAAATCCTCGCTAAGGGCAGCCCCAAAGACTACTGAGGCTAACAACAAATGGACTTCAATCCTCAAACGGCAAGACTCTCCTTGACCGCCGACCTATTCCTTAACCAAGAACAGGAACCTTTCCGCTTTTATCGGCACTAGTTCACTACAAGCGTCCAGCTAGCGACCCAACACACTACGACAGAGCTTCCGTCTATATCGGGGTGAAGGCGAAGTAACTGACAAGTTATAGCCAAACTAGAGGTGGGGGCACCTAGTCCGTCTTCTTCTTAGTGGGCTCAAGTCAACACACAATCCACCTAGCAAGCGATCCAACACACTACGACAGAGCTTCCGTCGTGTCGGGGTGAAGGCAAAGTCACTAGCGCAAACTGCCGTTGGGTCTCGAAGAGAACACCCTTGTTTTATATGTGGAGGTCTAGGACCAACAACACGAAATCCTCAACTTAGTCACTCGATGTTTCCAGAGTCCACAGTTACTGATTCCAATATAAAGACTACTACAAGTGAAGTTCGGTAACAACCTCCACTAGCAGCCTGAGTCCACTAGCACCAGCTTCGTCCAAAGTCTGGGGCGTAATGTTCTTCGACCCTAGTCTGTCCTGCGCTCCCTTTTATACTACTAGGTGTGAGTTACATGTGAAAGCGAGCTGAATAATACAATAAGCAATATTAGATGATAAGAAATACGGTCAGCCAATGAGACGACTGCCGTTTGGTTTTGGGACTGGTTTGGTATACGCCAGGTCAGCCTCGCTGACCGGCTAGTGTTCAACCGTGGGTATATCAATGGATCCTCGGCCCTCCGTCTATGCCGAGTACCCCTTCTGGACCAACCGGCGATGTAGCCGGTGGTCTAGGTCATCTCTACTCTGTCAGAGCGTCGATCTATTACATCTAGGCGACGCAGTGTTGCGACCGACATCAAATGGTCATAGCTCGTTGGTCAGAACGTCGATCCACCCTCCGAACATCGGTACAGGCTGTGCGATCGTCCCTAGCTCTGTTCCAATAGCCGACTGGCTATTCCCCTTCGCCCTAGCTGTCCAGATCGGGCACTAGCCGCGTGCTGCCTCATCTCGTATGTCGTGGTAGGTCTTTGTCAAAGCCCTAGCCGATCGCTTGTAGGGTTATTCCGCCTAGCGCCGTCTAGTTGCTTATCTAGAGATTAGATAGTACCGCCGGTTACCGCGCCGAGCTTCCTAGCTCAAGGCGTAGTCCCCTAGCTGTACTTCCATCGTAGATATCCGTCTGCTAGACCCTCGCTAGCTCCGTCCCAAGTCGTCTCTGGACTACTAGAGTCTCCTAGGTCATGTCTCATGAATGTATAGGCAGTGGTTTAATCCCTGGTTGTTTGTACACTCAGCTAGCTGCTAGCGCGTCACACTAGCGCAGCCTCGTGCTACAGTCAGCAGTTAGGGCTCGCTCTGACTCTCCTTTATATCACCTAACAAGTGGTCTGCGTACTAGCTGATATGCTAGTAACATCAGAAGTGCTAGTTGCTTCCCGTTGTATAAATACTGGTCATAGGAAATCGCAAAATTAGCCCTAGATGCCGCGCATTTATGTTACGCCGTTTCAGCGATACAATTGAGCGCCGTCAATGGAGAATATAAGAACCATGTCGTCCAAAGTGATTTTACCCGCACGGACGGCCTCGATATAATCGATGCCATCGAAGAAATCATGATACGGTGATGTGCGCTTCCCATTTTGTTGGCGCAATTCCTCGAGAATAGCTTCGGTACACCATTTACGATAGCGCATATTATGTGCGCCTCCCGGTGTCCGCCAGAGTGCCTGAAGCTGTGGCCCAATGGGAATTGTGTGGAACTGCTTGCGAGGAATCTTCGCAGTTCTACCGGGCTCATACCGGGGTTCCCCACAGAGTGGGCAGCCATCGAGCGGGGCAAATGGTCCAGTGAATCCGACACATGAATTTATGCACATGTCATGCACGATGGAGGTAACTCCACTGAGCTCAGTGACAAGTTTCTTGACACGGTGGTAAGTCAGGATGTCGTCCTCTGGATAACGGCGAAGTATGGCGAGCCGAAGACTATTATAAGTTTCCTCCGATGCATTGCTGACAGAAAGAAAGATATCGAGGGCGAGACGGTGATCTGGGTTATCGAGGGACAGGGGTTGTTGTGGCGGGTTACGAAGCTGCTCCAGAAGATCGGGTGGGAGAGCTTCATCTTTATTATCGAGCGAAGCTGCTTTTAAGCAGTCAATGAATTTGTTCGCAATTCGAATGTCGTCGATTGGCGAAATGAAATCCGCTGCAGGAGGCCCGGGGTCTGGGTCATTGTCACCAGAAGGTGGGCTGTCTGGAAGCTGAGGTGGGTCATCGGGAAGCTGAGGAAGCTCGTCCTCGCGTCGCGGCGGTAATTGTAGATTTTTGGGCTCATCGTCATGAGAAAGACTTTGTGGTTGGAGAAGTGGTGTAAGAATTTGTGAACCCGGCTCGACGAAAGGGCCAAGGGACGGATCGGGGCTGCCTTGCATATGGGACGACAAGTCTGAGGCACCAGAATCATCTACGGCAGCAAATTGCGGATCCGGCTGCCCAAAATAAAATAAATAAAACAAAAAAAACATTGGAACCTCAAAACTGTGGTACTTACCAAATTACTGGTGCTCAAACTAGTATTATTCGTGATAGGAGCATTAATGGGAGTGCGACGGATACACTTATGATTTGGTGTGTCTGTATTCGGGCCATCGCCGGAACCAGATTCCAGCTCGGAAGCCAGCCTGACAGGTCTGGCTCCAGGCCCTCCCGCAAGTCGGCTGCTGTTAGCCAAAGAATTTGTAAATTCGGCCGAGAGAGACACTGCATCTTCGCGCATATGAGTATTACGCTGAAACGGCGTAACATAAATGCGCGGCATCTAGGGCTAATTTTGCGATTTCCTATGACCAGTATTTATACAACGGGAAGCAACTAGCACTTCTGTTGTTACTAGCATACCAGCTAGTACGCAGACCACTTGTTAGGTGATATAAAGGAGAGTCAGAGCGAGCCCTAACTGCTGACTGTAGCACGAGACTGCACTAGTGTGACGCGCTAGCTGCTAGCTGAGTGTACAAACAACCAGGGATTAAACCACTGCCTATACATTCATGAGACATGACCTAGGAGACTCTAGTAGTCCAGAGATGACTTGGAACGGAGCTAGCGAGGGTCTAGCAGACGGATATCTACGATGGAAGTACAGCTAGGGGACTACGCCTTGAGCTAGGAAGCTCGGCGCGGTAACCGGCGGTACTATCTAATCTCTAGATAAGCAACTAGACGGTGCTAGGCGGAATAACCCTACAAGCGATCGGCTAGGGCTTTGACAAAGACCTACCACGACATACGAGATGAGGCAGCACGCGGCTAGTGCCCGATCTGGACAGCTAGGGCGAAGGGGAATAGCCAGTCGGCTATTGGAACGGAGCTAGGGACGATCGCACAGCCTGTACCGATGTTCGGAGGGTGGATCGACGTTCTGACCAACGAGCTATGACCATTTGATGTCGGTTGCAACACTGCGTCGCCTAGATGTAATAGATCGACGCTCTGACAGAGTAGAGATGACCTAGACCACCGGCTACATCGCCGGTTGGTCCAGAAGGGGTACTCGGCATAGACGGAGGGCCGAGGATCCATTGATATACCCACGGTTGAACACTAGCCGGTCAGCGAGGCTGACCTGGCGTATACCAAACCAGTCCCAAAACCAAACGGCAGTCGTCTCATTGGCTGACCGTATTTCTTATCATCTAATATTGCTTATTGTATTATTCAGCTCGCTTTCACATGTAACTCACACCTAGTAGTATAAAAGGGAGCGCAGGACAGACTAGGGTCTAAGAACATTACGCCCCAGACTTTGGACGAAGCTGGTGCTAGTGGACTCAGGCTGCTAGTGGAGGTTGTTACCGAACTTCACTTGTAGTAGTCTTTATATTGGAATCAGTAACTGTGGACTCTGGAAACATCGAGTGACTAAGTTGAGGATTTCGTGTTGTTGGTCCTAGACCTCCACATATAAAACAAGGGTGTTCTCTTCGAGACCCAACGGCAGTTTGCGCTAGTGACTTTGCCTTCACCCCGACACGACGGAAGCTCTGTCGTAGTGTGTTGGATCGCTTGCTAGGTGGATTGTGTGTTGACTTGAGCCCACTAAGAAGAAGACGGACTAGGTGCCCCCACCTCTAGTTTGGCTATAACTTGTCAGTTACTTCGCCTTCACCCCGATATAGACGGAAGCTCTGTCGTAGTGTGTTGGGTCGCTAGCTGGACGCTTGTAGTGAACTAGTGCCGATAAAAGCGGAAAGGTTCCTGTTCTTGGTTAAGGAATAGGTCGGCGGTCAAGGAGAGTCTTACCGTTTGAGGATTGAAGTCCATTTGTTGTTAGCCTCAGTAGTCTTTGGGGCTGCCCTTAGCGAGGATTTTCACAAACCTACATACTCTGCCCTGGTGTTCTCGACCTAGCGGTCCAGCCATCTTGTATCCACCCCATATAAACACACCCCCCGGACCATCCCTAGGTTCCTAGCAGTGTTGTTGTTGGCGGTTGCATATTGCTAGTACGTTGTAGAGTGTGTTGTTGGAAGCCTATAAATCAAACTTGTGTTTGTTCAAACCTGCTGGTCGCATACTACGGCCCGGACCCGAACTCACAAAGAGAAGCACTTAGATCTTTGGAGGTAGATTGGTTGTGGTTGGTTGTTTTGGGTGTTTGTTCGCAATACCTATCAATTAGCTATTCCTAGTCATATAAGAAGTGCACCGTTTCAACGCGTCGAATAAGCTCGAGGGGTGCCGGGGCCCGCTGGACCGCCACATCTTTTAGTGCAATAGCAAAGAACTTGATTTGGCTGGAGAGCAGCCATGTTTGAGGCAAATTGCTGAGTGCGTCGGTGCGCGAGTCACGCTTGCTTGGTGATGGCGGCAAGGTGACGTGATTACAGTCATGTGTTCGGTGACAATTTTTTCCCTGACTCAGATGACTTTCCTCCCCAATTCCTCCCACTTTCATGGAGAACTACATGTCGGGGGGCTCCAGCCCGGCGAGCTCCTCCATGTATGGTGACTCCATGCTGGGATCATCTGACATTCACCGACCTTTTCCTCTCAATACGGATTGGATGCGGTCAAGCAGCCCAGCCGCCTCCTTGAGCCACCGGTCCTCCTCCTCCTATTTGCAAATTCTCGAGTTTCGTCTGCAGAACCTCGAAAAAGAAAATGGCATCTTACACGCTCAAAATAACTCAATCAAGTACGTGACCGCGTTCTCTCAGATTTTCCCTCCATCTGACAGCCGCGGAATTCAGAGAAGCTTACCACGAGCTCGCCAATGCCGTACCCTCTCTTCTTGCTTTGACATCCAACCCCTTCGGTTTGCCCATACCCGCCATGGATCAGGCTCAATTACATGGACCTTCGCTACCGCTAGCCCAAGAAGACTTTCCCCATGTGCAATATTGGACACACGAAGATTTCAAGGGTGATACAAGTGGTGTATCAAATCACATGGGGCCTAATCCGCGCGGTGCATCCTTGGTCTCGCAGGGTGTCAATGTGCGCATGAAATACATCGAGAATGTGAACGGGGAGGCGGTAGATGGGTACCAATGCACTGCTATTGCCAAAGTAGCCCAGCAGATCTGGTTTGAGCTTGTGAAGAAGGGGATCGCTCCACGGACATGGGGAAAGGCGGGCCTCGACGTCGCCACCCTGTATAATGACGAGATGTGTCGAAAATTTCCCGAGTTACGGTATTGCGCTGACAACTGGAAGGCCCAGGCATATGCGACAGCCAACTAATCGTCATGGTACTCTACTCACGGCCCCGAGAAAACATCGAAAAAGGGCGGATCCACAGCCAAACAGCCTCGCGCAGCTGATTCTCAACCGCCACCGGAACATCGCAAGAAGATCAAGCTCGACAACGACAACTTGATAGTGAGTTTTTTCTATGAAGTTCGCACTTACATACACTGATGTCATGAACCATCTTTTCATTTTACTTCCAAAACCCGAACAACCCGAACAACCCGATCATTGATCAGATCAACTATCTGATCAATCGAACTTGGATACCGTTTTAGGATCCCAAACGGTTATGATCGGTTTCCCGACCTTCGGGTTCCCGATCACCCCTCTACGTTCCTATACCCCTTCATTTACTTTGCATTAATCTTGTCCGTTGTCATTGGACACTGTACCTTAATTTACAAACCCCTAGGGACTTTAGTATATAAACCGTAGTTATTCTCCTGTACTTTACACTATTCTAGTCTAAACTCCAGGCTTATTCATTGGAACTCTTCGTGCTTCAGTCGCTCTCGTCACCTCAGAACCTGGAATCTGCTCTGTGCTGACAAAAGAATAGTGTCTCTACACGGCGTACCCGACTGGACGTAACACGATGAGCACCGAATATGTGCTCCCCTCGATGGAGAGCTTTGGCGCCCTAAACGGCGAGGAGAGGGACAGCGTCCTGCTGCAGGCCCTACAACACGCAGGAGGGCAATTCGGAGTGATGCAGGAGGAACTGGGGAACCTGCGCGGAGAGAATCGTCTGCTCCACGAGGACAACGTCCATTCGCAACAACTCTTGCACGATGCCCTCGTCACCTTGGGAAGAGCCTCTACAGGAGGGCCCAGGGAGACTAAACAGGTGAAGACGGCCCGTGTCGCCGCCCCTACCCCGTTTAAAGGAGACTCCGAATTGGTGGACTCCTATCTGGCGGAGTGCTGGTTGCACTTCCTGGACAACCCGACGTACGAGCGGGACAGCGCGAAGATCGCCTTCGTCCTGTCCTACATGAAGGAAGGATCGGCAGTGGCATGGGCCAACAACGTTGTGCAGGCCATGCGCAACCCGAGGGACCCCGATACCCCACTGTATCGGAGTTACGAGGTCTTCGAGAAGAACCTCATTGATGCCTTTAAAGGAGGGGCACAGGTGGAAATCGCGCAGGCTAAAATCGAGAAGCTGCGCCAGGGTGCGGGGACGGCCACGGAGTACTTCACGCTCCTGGACACATACAACAACACCGCGGGTTACGACGAAACCACGCTTATCCGTCTCCTCAAGCAAGGGATCCTGAAGCCGGTTCTGCAGTCCATCTACGGACAAACCGCACTACCGATCACCTATGCCGACTGGAAGGTGGCGGTCATCAAGCACGACGGGTTGCGTCGCGCCTTCCACGTTATGGATGGTGCGCTTCGCGATCGTCCCGTCACGGTGCCTAAGGTGCAACAGAACCAGAACCCGGGGAACTTCTTCCGCAGGAATGAGCAGCGCGCTCCAACGAATCCCCCTGCGGCCGTCGTTCCGCCCCCGGTCGCCACTGGCGGGGCCCCTAGCGCAGGGCCCGCGCCTATGGACATAGACCGGACGGTCAGCAAGAAGCCGGTTCCCCGATGCTACCAGTGCGGAGAAGTCGGGCACATGGCCCGTAACTGCACTACCCGAGGACCCACCAACCCGCAATTCCGAGCTTTGATCTCGGAGATGATGGAGGAACGCCTCGGGAAGGAGGATTTTCCCGAAGAATCCGAGTGAAGACTGCGCCCTCGGATTCTCGTATACCCCCCCCACCTGTAACGACTTCGAACAATTCATTCTCTGTTTTGACTATCGAAGAACGCGGTGCGGGGGAAGACACAGTGGAGATGGAAGGAGAGGGAGCGAGGACTCCCTCTGAGTTTGAGAAGAGTGAGGGAGCCGTTTCTCCCTCTGACTCTAAGCGAAGGGGCAAGAAACCCCGGAAGCCCGAGCGGGAGAAAGCGGAATGGCGCAGACTCCCCCACGGAAGCGCGCGTCGGGTTGCAACCCGAGCGCAGGCACAAGAATGGAAGGCGCGGGAGATTATTACCAAGTGGACTCACCCGGCCAGAATACAAGAAGTGGACGACGAGATGGTGGAAGAAATCCGGACGGCTTACTTCCCCGACGCCCTGGGCATACTGGACAACTTGAAAGAGCCACCACAGTATATCCGGGCCACTGGGAACTCCATGATGGTTCCAATGACCCTTGAAGGGCTGAATAACCTTAAAGGTTATACAGTGGTCGGGTTACTGGACAGTGGGGCTACCAACGGATTCATAAGCCAGCGGTTCGTCGACGAGCACGGAATCGAAGTGGAACCCCTAGCCGTAGCGGTTCCGGTTTACAACGCAGACGGGTCCCTCAACAAAGGAGGACGCATCACCCACGTTGCACGCATGCGTCTCCGAATGCAGGACCATGCCGAAATATTCTCGTTTGCGGTAACGGATACTGGGAAGAGCGACGTGATCATCGGGTTCAATTGGTTGAAACAACACAACCCGGAGATCGACTGGCAGAAACAAACCATTCGTTTCTCCAGGTGTCCCGCCGCTTGCAAACGAGCCCGCTTATGGGAGGAGTGGGAGGAGGAGGACAACACCGACATAGGAGAGGGAGACCGCATCTTCGTCACGAAGATGTATCCCGAAGACGTTCTGGACACCTGGGATGCCGAACACCTCCGTGCTATGGGTAGCGTGGCTACTAAGCTGGCGGCCGCTGCTCACGAGGCCAAGGGAGCTAAGACGCTGGAAGAGAGCGTCCCCGCTCATTATCTGGAGGAATTTCGAGGGGTCTTCGAGAAAAAAGACTTCGATAAACTGCCGGAACGGCGAAAGTGGGACCACGCAATAGAGTTGAAACCCGGCGCAGAACCCGTAAAGGGGCGGAGTATTCCATTGTCCGTCCCGGAACAGGCGGAATTGGACGCGTTCATCAAAGAACATGTGGAAACCGGCCGTATTCGCCCCTCGAAATCGCCATGGGCCTCTCCTTTCTTCTTTGTGAAGAAGAAGGATGGGAAACTACGGCCTGTTCAGGACTATTGGAAGTTGAACTCCCTTACCATCAAGAACCGGTACCCTCTTCCGTTGATCTCGGAGATCATGCACATGCTCCGTAAGGCAACCTGGTTCACTAAATTGGACGTTCGATGGGGATACAACAATATCCGGATCAAGGAAGGAGATGAAGAGAAAGCCGCGTTCGTCACAAACCGAGGGTTGTGGGAACCCTTGGTTATGTTCTTCGGCCTTACAAATTCACTGGCCACCTTCCAATCCATGATGAACGACATCTTTGCGGATCTTATTGCGGAAGGACGGGTTATTGTTTATCTGGACGATATTCTCATCTATTCGGAACATCTGGAAGAACACCGCTCCACAGTCAAGGAGGTCTTGCGGATTCTTCAGGAAAACGAGTTGTTCCTGAAACCCGAGAAATGCGAGTTCGAACAGAGAGAGGTCGAATACCTGGGCGTCATCGTCGGCGATGGGAAAATTCGGATGGATCCCATAAAAGTCGAGGGCGTTCGACAATGGGCAACCCCGAGGAATGTCAAAGACGTACAAAGCTTCCTCGGGTTCCTCAACTTCTACCGACGCTTCATCAAAGGATTCGGGGATTACGCGAAGCCGTTAACTCGTCTTACCCGGAAAGATTACAAGTGGAGGTGGGGAGAATTGGAAAAGAACGCGTTCGACCAATTAATATTGGCCGTAACTTCGGAACCCGTGCTGCATTTTCCAACGGACGATGGGGAATGGCGGGTGGAGGCGGATTCCTCGGATTACGCCACGGGGGGCCTGCTTGACGCAGTGCCAGGACGGGGTGTGGGTTCCGATTGTGTTCATGTCCAAGGGACTGAACGACACTGAGCGGAACTACGACATCCACGACAAGGAGATGTTGGCGATCATGCGGGCCCTTTACGAATGGCGACACTATCTACAGGGCAGTCAGCTGAAATTCGAGATCTGGACCGACCACAAGAATCTGGAGTACTTCACCACGACGAAGAAACTCAATAGACGACAGGCTCGGTGTTCTTTGGAACTCAGCGAATACGACTTCGCGCTCATTCATAAACCCGGTAAACAACACGCAAAAACCGACGCGCTTTCGAGGCGAAGCGGTCATGAGAAGGGGGCGCAGGATAATTCGAATCTTGTGCTGTTGCCGGAACAGTACTTCTGGAGGATGGACGGGGAGGAATTTTTGAAAGCCATGCCGGCGGTCTTGGACGACACGGCGGGCGATCAGTTCATGGAGGACATCAAGGGTGGTAAAGCCGATTGGGAAGATGTGGTGAAGAAAGCGCTAGAAGAAAAGGCCGAGGGCTGGGAAGAACACGAGGACGGGTTCGTAACCCAGTATCGAACCGTATATGTTCCCCCGACTGGAGATCTACGACACCGGATTCTACGAGCACACCACGACGACTACATTTCCGGACATCCGGGACAATTCCGAACGGCGGAATTAATAACCCGGAACTACTACTGGCCCTCTCTGCTATCGGACGCTAAACGATATGTCTCAGCTTGTCCCGTGTGTCAGAGGACGAAGCTCTTTCCCTCTAAGCTCCGAGGACCACTACACCCCAACGCGGTTCCGGAAAGGGTTTGGCAGAACGTTTCAGTGGACCTAATCACCAAACTACCCGTCAGTAATGGGTACGACTCTATCGCGGTGATCGTGGATCGACTAGGGAAAGGAATCCGGGTGGTGCCTTGCACCGAGCACCTGGGAGGAGAGGGGATGGCACGCATTTACCGCGACCATGTGTGGAAAGACTTCGGGTTGCCCGAGGTGGTGATTAGCGACCGTGGGACGCAGTTCGTGGGGCACTTCATGCGGGATCTGTTGAAGCTCCTTGGCATAAAGTCGAACGCTTCGACGGCCTACCACCCGCAAACCGATGGACAAACCGAACGAGTCAACCAGAACATCGAGCAATACCTTCGGGTTTTCACCAACTTCCTGCAGGACGACTGGGCGGATTGGTTGACTCTGGCAGAATTCAACCACAACGACCAGGTTAGCAAGACTACGGGTTTCAGCCCCTTCTTCGTGACCATGGGGTTCCACCCGCGGAAGGGGACGGAACCACGTCTTGAAGTACCGACCGAGGACGCGACAAAATTTGCAACCCGGATGTCGAAGGTCCGAGAGGAAGCGGGAGCCGCCATGCGCGCAGCGCAGGAGACGATGAAAAGGTTCTACGATGCCAAACGACAGGCAGACCCCGACTACAAACCCGGCGATAAGGTGTACCTCTCTGGAGCAAATTTGGTCACACATCACCCAACGAAGAAGTTCGAAGCTCGGCGCTATGGGCCTTTCACGGTCGTCCGTAAAGTGGGAGCCATCTCCTATGAGCTTAAACTTCCCGACTCCTGGAAGGTTCACCCAGTCTTCAACACCGTATTCCTTCGACCCTGGGTTCCACCGGTGGCGGCTCATCAGCATCATGACGATCCCCCTCCGCTTGACGTGGTGGACGGGGTTGATCTCTATGAGATTGCCGAGGTGCTGAAGATACGCCTCAACAAAAAGCGGAAACGCTTGCAATACCTGATTCGATGGGAGGGTTATGGGCCCGAGGATAATACCTGGGAGCCCTTGGAACACTTGGGGGATTCTACCGAATGTCTTGAGGACTTCTACGAGAAGTACCCGGCGGCTCTGAGAGAGACCGCACACGGACGGAAGTGGGTCATCACAGGCCAGGACCTGTGGAACAAGAAGCGGCGTCGATCGTGAAACCCGAGGTGGGTTTCACCTAGAGGGGGGGTAATGTCATGAACCGTCTTTTCATTTTACTTCCAAAACCCGAACAACCCGAACAACCCGATCATTGATCAGATCAACTATCTGATCAATCGAACTTTGATACCGTTTTAGGATCCCAAACGGTTATGATCGGTTTCCCGACCTTCAGGTTCCCGATCACCCCTCTATGTTCCTATACCCCTTCATTTACTTCGCATTAATCTTGTCCGTTGTCATTGGACACTGTACCTTAATTTACAAACCCCTAGGGACTTTAGTATATAAACCGTAGTTATTCTCCTGTACTTTACACTATTCTAGTCTAAACTCCAGGCTTATTCATTGGAACTCTTCGTGCTTCAGTCGCCCTCGTCACCTCAGAACCCGGAATCTGCTCTGTGCTGACAACTGATGACTGTCTTCATTTTTTTAATCAGCAACTTAATCCATTGTAAGTCTCCTGCGCGACAATTACGGCCGAATCTCATGTTTATTTTTCGAAGATGGGACCCCCCCAGTGTCCTCTGATCGCGCAGGTAGTGCACCGCCCACGGCTCCCATGTCCGAGGGTATACCGTAAGTCTGATATATGATAAGCACGGCTTCCTTTTTCTGACCTGTTATCTCTAGGATCGGGGGTGTTCCTTTGGCTGCCCCTCCTCCACCTACTCCTCAAATACCCGCAGCCCTCACTGGCGAAAATCACGTAGACCCCGAGCCCGTCGTTCCATCAGCACCGCCTGTCGTTACTGCATCCCCGGCAGCCTCCCTCGCGGTTCCCGATCCGGTGGATGCAGCGGCCGCTCATGCCGCCCTTATCCAGTCGGCCTTCCCGATGGTACAAGTGCCTCCCCCACCCCCCGTTCCTGCATCCACATCCACGCCAGCTCCCGCACCGGTCCGTGGCCCAAAGGAACCTAAGATGACCGCAACAAACAGTTTGATGGCACGGTACGTACTACTACGCCTTTCCTCGGTTCCGTGCTTGACGATATTCCAGCAATCTGTGTGCCATTGAGTGGATCGACAAGCATCACGGCAGTCGCCCCACTTTTACCGCCTACTGGAACAGTATTATCGGCACCACCGAAGAACAGGTACGAGAGGCATCTTTCTCCCTTTCCGAAGCTGACTGAATTGGTGCTAGCACTGGAATAACGCATCTTCGACAGCAAAGGCCAATGCGAAGGCAAATGTACGTCCTTTTACCTGCCAAGTAATTTGTGTTTCCGAGTCGCTGACTGCCATTTCCAGCTCGCCATGGCGACAGCTTGACACGCGACACGGGAGATGATGGAGATTGGTTTACTTTCAGACTACCGGGCGTTCTGGAGGTATTATGAGGGTTTTCAGGCGGCGGGGAGCAGGGTAGTGTAGTCCAGTAGTTTGCCATTTATGGTAATTTCTGTGAATATAGGTGCCTCGTTGTGCCTCGAAGACACTGGATAGCATGAATAATGAAAATAATGATGTATACACGATTCACTCGACGTCCCTCGACCCCGCTCGATGTCCCATCAAATTTATCGAGGGAAATCGATATATGCTCGAATTTATCGAGCGAGATCAAGCCACTCGCTCTCGCTCTTTCTCGCTCGATCTGGCTCGACGCCTTTCTCACTGGGCCTGAACCTTTGTCTCCTAGTGATTTGTGAAGCTTCTCTTGTGGTTTACCCAAGTTGTTCAACAGTGTAGAGCCCAGCCAGGTGACTGTCAGCCATGCAATGGTTCAGTGCAAGGTCAACAGACCACAGTATTTCAACTCACCTCCACTGCACTTGGTTATTAAAACAGTGATTCAGATCCAGACCAGGCACAATGAACATGTTTGAAACTCATATTTACGGCGAAATCAAGCATCCGAGTGGCACGAAACAGCACAACAGAGCCTGTGAACATTAACATGCAATTAACTTATTTTACCTGTGCTGAACTTAAGTTAACTTATTTGTGCGGAACTTGTGCTTATGCAGAATGGTGCAGGTAAATTTACACCGGGGGCAAACATACATGCATGTCAAAGCAAAACAAAGGTGCCACAAAGGTGAGCAGCACCTTTGTGACATGGGGCAACCACATGCGGACCGCATGCATTTGGCACACACATGGTCCGCATGTGTCTATGTTTACCCCCGGTGTTAACTTGCCCCACCACAAGTTAGCTACAAGTTACTTGTGGTAGGGCAAGTTACAAGTACTTTATGTACTTGTTCTTTTCATCAATCGGAACCAGGTTTTTGAGTTGGTGATACATTTATCAGTGCGTCCTGAGGATGTAATGAAATAGTGGCTGTGTTCATTAGATTTTTGTAGTCTTTTTAAGAGCCTAATCTAATAGATTTAGTGATTATATCATCCACCAAGATGATGCTAGTTCGAATCCGGCTAGTCTATTTATATTTGTTCTCTTCATTTCCTAACCTCTGCCGTGTCACACCTTCTCATAGTCGTGAATATTGTACACACGGCAATCCATTTAGTATTGCCCCGTATAGCTCTGTGTTGAGCATCATGCCTTATCTGTAGGGTGAGTGTTGTGTTTTTTTATTTTTTATTCGAGCTCATGGTATCTAACATTCAATCACGGCTCTCGTAAAATACTTGAGAGGTGCAGAGGTTTCACTTAATAGGTTTGGAACTACTTTTGAGTCATATTGCTGTTATGGAAATCCGCGTTGTTCAACAGCTTCCAACGGCGACGTAACTCCAACATGCATTTTTAGGAAATTGCGCCCATAACCGTATTGGTGATCTATGAGGGCCTAGTGCTGATGTTGTATGCCGAAGGCTGAAGTTCGTTTTGGGCCTGTTGGGAAATTCTGGGATTTACACAAAGTCCGAGCACAACAAGAAAGTCATCGTCAATATTAAGTAATGTACCTCAATCTACCCATGTCTGTCCACCTTCGATGTTTTAGCATCCTGCAGCGCACCTTGACTGCTGCGTGCTTGTGTACCTTTTGAAGGTGCCATCATTCCCAGCGGCAAATCCAGATATCCCGACGACTAAGGTGTAGATGAAATTGCAACTCCGCGTTGTGGCGGTGCAGGTAAGATGTACGCAAGACTTTGGAATATCCCGAACACATCAGATGGTCGGCTTCAACAGGGGAATTCTATCTTATCATTATTCTTTTGCAATCGTTTTCAGACATCACTTGAAACGAAAGGCTACATTGTTCAAACAATAATATAACGAACCTCCAGTGACATATTTATTTGACTCCTTCTTATCAAAGGCATTAGGTTCATACTTTTGACATTGATCACCGAAATGATGCCATCAAGTGTAGTATTCAAAAGTCGGAATCAATGGGCGCTAATATCATTCACTCCTTCCTCCCGACTATCATGATCTCACCGGTATGTCATTCTTTTTGGTCTTTCTTTGTAGTTTCACTTGTGCGTAGGATGCCGGCGATACGTCGAAGTGGAAGACTACGTCATGTTGTTGTGACTTCCAACTCTAACCCGGCTGCCGTCGCTGTGATGTAAGTCTTTATCTTGTCCTATTTTTCCTCCGTGTTCGCTCAGCGTGTCGACAGTGGAGCGAAAAACCAGATGGCAAAGGGAAGCAACACGAGAAGGAGAGTGATGAATGATGAATATAGGAACTCAGCTCAGATTCTTGGGCAGCTGTATGCGAAACTGCGCTCCGCGACGTGAACTGACTCATGATAACTCGGTGGATCATTGTGCGCCTCGGCTCGTTTGAAACTCGATGCAAGTTGCTCTGAAACAGAATCGTGAACATAAGATGTGTTCAGTGGGAAAGTCTGGGATTCAGCTCATTTAAAGGACTCGGTTTGGCTCGTAACTCAGGATACTCGGAATGCTCAGTGTATAAATCAAAAAGGGTGCACATATCTTCATCAAAATTGTTGTCATAAGTGGAACCTGAGTTGGGATCAGTCGGGTGCTTGGGCGTTGCTGAATCGCATCCGTAGGATACGCCTTCGCCCAAAAAGCTCCCAAGATACAAGCCAGTAACGGAATCGGCACCAGATCCGGGGCAGCATGTCCTGCTGGGAACCTCAGGATCGAATTCAGGCATGTCCTTGATGATATCACGAACACGATCCGAGGAATAATGCACTAGATAGGGAATGAGTAAGTCAATATCATAGATTCCAGAATTCTCGCCAAGGGCCAAAACGGTGTCAAGAAAGTCTCGGAGGTGGGTTTGATCGAAGTAAGGAGCAATTGAGGTGCGCATGGCGGGAATAGGGGTTAGAAGACGAATGAGGGTGGGTGTAGCGCTCAAAGGACTCGCAGGAGGACATGGAAGGCGAGGATAATCAATGGACATGATGAAGGGTTGTGTCGTATGGAAACAGACATGGGAAAGTGAAAGGAAAGGGGAATAAGGGCCAAAGGAGCGAAATGGGGACTGTAGCACTCAGTGTAAGGAACCAGCAGTGGAAAACCTGCCACCCCTCGCGGTGGGCTCCACTGTAGAAGAGAGGGTTGTCCGGTGTGTGGACAGAGGTGTGCTGGTCGTGCTGGTAAAGTGGAGTGCAAGCGTGCCGTGGAATGCCGAAGCCCGAGGAGACGAATCTAAAGGAAGAGTAGAATGGAATATGGACTCAAAAGAATGTAACTCAGCTCGGAAGGTTCGTAAGGGCACAGACTTGCTCTGGGGAAACAACTGGGAAAAGGATTGTGATGGTGGGAATCCACTCCATACATTTAGTTACTTTTGAGTAGTTTGGGGCTACAGAAATCCGGGATAAATTTTAAAGCATTCAACTTCAGGTCGTGGCGGTGCAGACGACATGTATGCAAGACTTCAGATAATCCTGAACATTTGATGGTCGGCTGCAACGGTACAATTTCCACCCGGATGCCGTGATCTGACATCATCAAAATCATATCGGCAATCATGGCAATCAATGAAAGTGAAGATAATATGTGTCTATTTAAACACTGGGTATTACATGGGGAGATAACTCTATTGAGTGTGTGTGGAGAATTCACAGGATAGCCTCAGTTGAGTACCATATCAGTCTGGGTGATAAACAGCAGATTTCACCCAGATCTATTATTTCTGGAGGTTAACCCCGACTTCAAAAATTTGTGCTGGGTTTCAACTTAGTGAGCTTAGCTGTGGGCTGCATCAGTTCATTTTAACCCCTGCCCGACCTTGTGCTGCATGAGCCGCAATAACAATAGAAACCAATTTCATTTGTTGATAGCAGAACACAAAAGTAATACATAATAATGCCTGTCCCATATATAGTCTCGAGAATAAAAGCACACCACATACCTCGTATGCACCAGGCCAACCATGGATCTTGTGCTTGTGTATGCACGATGCCACTGGGCAGGATATGAGTTATGTCATGTTGGCAGCGACATGTCTCCACATCAGCGGCTGCATGGGCCACAGGGAGTCGGTCCAGTGCGGGTGCAGTGGCGCAGACAGGAGGAATGGCGCACAGGGGTGGTGCTGTGCAAAATGGTGGTAGTTAAAAGGAACTCCAAATCCATCTTGCTGTTGAAGACTTGACATGGTCCTTATGCAGCTTTGTTCTTGATCCAGACATTTTCATGCCTTGAAGTTTTGAGAATGGCCTTGCGCTGTTTGCGGGTGTCTTAATTCTTGCTTCTTAAAAGGTATTCAATAGTTGTAGGCACCCAGCATAAGCAGACTACAGTCCAACAATGGCAAGAGACCTTGAAGGAAGAGGAAGACAAGCCACATGCACAGCTTAGACGTGGTCAGATATAGGCATTTGGGATCTGGGTGTGAACACTGAGCAGACAGCAAAGGAAACAGACAATGCAGCAGGGAGACAACATGAGGGGAGGAAAAGAAGAGGTTTCAAGATGCCATCAACAGTATATCACAATATGACTCACTGGCTGCGGCGCACAGACCAACGTTCTGAGGCAACTAAGTCAGCCCAGATTATGGATTCGGGTCGGCCTGCTGCTCACTTAGACGGAGGTTGCATGATTTTCTCAAGGTGGGGCCATAATCTGGATTTTAACCTTGACTGAATAATTTTGAACTGGGGATATCTGCATTATCATCCCTGACCTCATCCTTTTTGAGTCAACCTGGGGCGCATTTAACCTCTGGCCATGTAGTGAAAGAATTATCCCAAAGTACGAGTTATGCCGTGCGAAAGCATTGGCCCTCCCCCCAAGTTAGTTTACATAAGTTACTTGTGCAACCATCATTTTTTGTCATGCTTTTCGCGTAAGTATGGGTTCTCTCCGCCAAGAGTCCTGCTGCCGAAACTGTGCCGCTGAGTGTTATCAGGACTCTCATAATCGCGGTTGGTCATTCAGACATCATCGCAACCTTGCATGCACAACCTTTGGAGAACTCACAAAAATGCTTGAAGATCGAAAGATGTGGTCACCTTTTTTTTGAGAAATTTTGCGAACTAACAGTGTGCTGAAAATGAAAAATGTGATTTATGACTCATCCAAAGGAAGTTCAAGTTGGTTGAGGCCCAACTTGGTACGAGCCGGTCGACGCGATAGCGTTGCCTGAGTGACAGACTTGAGTTTATCCATTCATTTTCTGATTAGGGAGGGACTCAATTTCGGCCTCAGACTGCTTGCGGCCCAATGCGAACTGGTCGGCGCGAAAGCGCCGACTGAGCGAGCTTCGGGCCGCCCGGGCCATTTCGCCTGATTTTCTTTGTTGAAATCAACCGGTAGCCGTTTTTCGGCCTTATCCGATCATTTTGGTGGGTCTGTCTGAGCACATAAATGGCGTCCATATTTGAACAAGGTAGTATGTAGACCTGGTGGTACGGCAACACACCTGCTTTACTTAACACGATCGTCGTACAACATTGTGCAGGAGACCCCCGTTCGAACCAGGGCCAGGTCGTGTATCTTCTTTGGTTGTTTTTTTCTCTGTCTTATGGGCGGCTGTATGTTTCGAATCCCGTCTACGGAGACGCAGTGAACAGATTTTGTGTCTGTCAGAAGGATTGTATTGAGAGCACGAATTAAATATGTACAAGAGCGCGGTGGGGTGCTTCGCACCCCACCACTTCGGCTGAATCTTGAATTTTCCGTTGGAATTGGAAGCAAGGTCGGAAAATGCCGGACAGCTGATGGCGGAGTTTAAAAAGCTTCAGACAGACAGACAGGCTTAATTTTATAAATACAAGAGCGCGCTGGGGCGCTCCGCGCCCCAGCACTTCGGTTGAGATCCCGAGACATACGTCATGAGAACAACATGAATAAAGGGATAATTTCGGATCAAAATAGAGGTCAGATGAGTAGCGGAGCTTAAAAGCTTCAGACAGACAGACAGGCTTAATTTTATAAAGAGGAAGAGGGAGACAAGCGGTCGAGTCATCCGAACGGACGACTGCGAAAGGGAAAGGCTCGGAGTCGGAGCGAGTGCGGACTCGGGAATTTAACCACGAGATACTGTAGGTATGTACTAGGCCAAGCGCGAGGTTGGAGTTGTCGATCCCGACGATAGCATTGCGGCTGCATATCGAAATCTAGGATTCGAGCCTTCGAGGCTGACCAGGTTGGTTGATGGGCATCTTGGGCGCGAGAGCAGAGGCGTCAGGATCGAGGGTGCGTGTTGCTTGGCGTAGTAGCATGTGGCGAATCTCAAGCCCAAGAGGGCTGGTCACGGCGACGTCAGAATCGAGGGTGTGTTTGATAGCTTGAATGAACAAATGACGAATGCCAGTGAGCGAATGAAGGGCTGGAGTAGGAACGAGGCCGCTGTAACTGCTCTTATCTTTGCCCCTGAGCGGTGAGGAGGGATCCTGGCGCGGGAGGTGCCGGCGAGAGGGGTGCGAGAATAAAACCCTGTTCGGAATCCCCAGGATGCCTACAGTATCTAGATGCGAGTTACCAGTCAGGAGCCAGACGAAGCCGACGCGAGGTAGAGCGATAGCCCGAAGCCCGAAGAGTACGGTTGTCTTTGCAATGATAGTCCTCGCCGACGTCGACGCAGTGGAGTTCAGCACCACATGGAGATGCCGGATAGCCGGACAGGAGGGTGCAGAATAGAAAGACGGGCGGGCGGAGCTTGCGAGGCGAGTCACGATCGTCGACATCTTGCACCCGTACCACCACAAGCGAGAAATCTACAGAATCAGCGCAAGCAGCAAGAAAGAAATAAACCTTACCGCACAGAACACAGAACACATGTCTCCATCGGCTACCACCACTACCGCGCCCGCCACCAATGGGAATGGCGCGATAAAGGGGAAGAACGGCGTCAACGGCAGCACCAACGGGACGCATGCGAACGGCAATGGCGTCGCGAGGAACGGAAAGGAAGCCCACCTCAGCTCGACGGAGCTCATCCGCCTCGAGAACGAGCACGGCGCACACAAGTGAGTACCCTGCCCCTCCACTAGGTGGCGAACGAACGTCTTGCCTTCCAGTCGACTTGGTCCTGGCCGTGCCTGCTTCCCGCCTTTCCTCCTTAGTCCTGCGTAGCTCTCGCCAGTCGACTTGGTCCTGCGTAGGGAGCGCCAAACGCACCTCATCACAAGCACATCTCGTTCCGTCTTTCATCTGCTCTGTTTTATACCACTCATACTGATTGCGCCTTTTTCGCCACTAGCTACCACCCCCTCCCCGTGGTGTTTGACCGTGCCCTCGGAGCCAAGTGCGTTGTTTTCGCCCAGATGTACGAGAAGAGAACTGACGACGCCACGCAGGGTATGGGACCCCGAAGGGAGGGAGTACATTGATATGCTTTCGGCGTATTCGTGCGTGCCTCTTTTGCTTTCTCTTATATGTCTATCTACGCCCGCCTCGAGCCAATCATAACACCGTGATGACCTTGCGCTCCCATCTACTACTTCGCTGGCGGAGGGAGGCCGCGAGGGCTCGCGGAGATTGGGCGGGACTGCGCTTTCATCTCGGGCCCGCCTCCCGCCTTCTCTTCACCCTCCTCCCCTCCCCTCCTCTCCCCTCCTCTCCCTTCCCCTCCCCTCCTTCCTTTCCCCTCACGTACACATACTAACCCCCTCCCCCCCCCAGCGCCGTAAACCAAGGCCACTGCCACCCCCGCATCGTCGCCGCCCTCGTCGCGCAGGCACAGAAGCTCACCCTCAGCTCGCGCGCGTTCCACAATAGCGTGTTTGGGCGGTTCGCAGAGCGGGTGGGGGCGGTGTTTGGGTGGGAGATGGTGAGTGGCGTTTTTTTGTGTATATGGGGAGGGGCACCGCGCGTGTCGGTGTGCATTCTGTCGACGAGGGCGAGGGAGCGGGGGAGGGGCACCGCGCATGGAAGCACGAGACAAGCCCGCGTTTTTGTCGCGCGTGTCGGTGTACATTCTGTAAACGAGGACGAGGTCGCGTCACGCAGCACGCGCCGAATGGGATGGCCGCTCTGTCGTTGTCTCCCTCACGCGTCTTCCCCTACATTCGACCCTCTCTTTCCTTTCACTTTCAGCCGTTTCTCTTCCTCTTCCTCTTTCCTTTTACAATGGTAGAAAGACACTATACTGACGAATCGAATCGCCTCGCACAGGTCCTCCCGATGAACACGGGCGCTGAGGCGGTCGAGAGCGCGCTCAAGCTCGCAAGGAAATGGGCGTATTTGCGTGCGTGTTTTGTCCTCTGTTCCTCTCTACCCTCACTCTGGGATACGCATCCTCGACTTGACACGATTCCCTTGTGCTTTCCGCAAAAGCTTAGATCAATGCTAATGTGGTGAAATTGCAGGCAAAGGCGTCCCCGAGGGCGAAGCCATCGTGCTCAGCGTCGCGGACAACTTCCACGGGCGGACGCTGGGGGTTATTAGGTGTGTTTTCTTGTCTTCATCCATGCTTCGCTGCCTTACAATCCCTTCCTCGTCCTCTGCCCTACCTGCCCTCCGTCCATCTTCCATCTTCCATCTTCCATCTTCCATCTTCCCATCGCAATACCCTCCCCTTCTTCTCACCCGCGCCCTCTCCTCTGTCTTTCACGTCCATACTTTTCTCCTCCCTCCACGCCAGCACGTCTCGCTGACACTGACACTGACACGCCTCCAGCATGTCCACGGACCCCTCCGCGCGCGTCGGGTTCGGGCCGTACCTCCCCGGCGTGGGGCCGACGTTTGTGGACCCCGAGGCAGAGGGGGAGCAGGCTTATTAGGTTTGGTGAGTGCTCGTCTTTTCTGCGAACGAGCGCTGATTATTTTCGCAGGCGAGATCCGCGACCTCGAGCGCGCGCTGGAGCTGCACGGGCCGCGGGTGGCGGCGTTTTTGGTGGAGCCGGTGCAGGGGGAGGCGGGGTGAGTCGTTTCTTCGTTTCTCCACTGTATCATTTCCGAGGCAAGCGGTGCCTCCGTGGCCGCGACGCAGGCCGTAAGCCGTATTGAGAAGAACGAGAGGCAGCAGGCGCGGTGCTGTCCCTCCCTCCTTCCTTTTTCCTGTTCCTCTTCCCTGGTCTCCCAACCAATACTGACCACTTGCTGTTTCTGCCCACAGAATAATTGTCCCGCCCCCGACTTACCTCCCCGCCGTCGCCGCGCTCTGCAAGAAGCACAACGTGCTGCTGATCTGCGACGAGATACAGACGGGATTGGGGAGGACTGGCAAGTGCGTTGGCGTTTCCTTGCTCGTTTCCTCATTTTCTCGCTTGCCCTCGTTTCTTATGGACCACCCGTACGACCCGTACGACGCTCTCGAACGCACCGTACTATGTTGCTCGAGATGCGAAGGGCGGGCGTTCTGCTCGTCGTTTGGCTTGTTGACGTTCCCCACCGGCCGTACCCTCTATCCCCTGCCCTTCCTCCCCTTCCTTTCCCTTCTTCTCCCTCCGCTTACAAAACCCGACTAACCCAACCCACAGGATGCTCGCCATCGACCACGCCGGCATCCGCCCGGACATCGTGCTCCTCGGCAAGGCGCTCTCGGGCGGGGTGTACCCCGTGTCGGCGGTGCTGGCGGACAAGGACGTGATGCTGTGCATACAGCCCGGGGAGCATGGGAGTACGTATGGGGGTGAGTGGCTGGCGGTTTTTTCTTTGTTTGTTTGTGGTGGAGAGCTACCCGCGACCTTGCCGGAGTCGGAGCGCGAATAGTGCTTCCACCAGGGGAGCACGCATTTGTGCTCTCTCCGTGCCATCTCGACCTGAATCGCCCGCTAACCCGTCCGCTTGCCCCGCAGGAACCCCCTCGCCTGCGCCGTCGCGATCACGGCCCTGGATGCCCTAGTGGAGGAAGACCTCTCCGCGCGCGCGGCGCGCCTGGGCGAGGTGTTCCGCTCGTCGGTGCTTGCGCTCAACGTGCGTCTCGTCTCTCTTCGGCCCTTGCCCGTTCTAGACGCTCCCTCTCCTACATGCTGTACCACCGCTCTCCCGCTCTTCCCTCATTACCGCCCCTCTTGCCTTTTCTCTGTCTGTCTACCGAAAACCCCATCTATTCCGTCTCTCCCGCACCGCTCATCTGTTCCCTCCCCGCTTCCCGTCCTCCACTTGCCGTTTCCCGTCCCTCCTGCCTAAACTCTCACCGAATCGCTCGCTGACTCTCCTCTGCGCCCACAGTCCCCCTACATCAAAACCGTGCGCGGCCTCGGCCTCCTCAACGCGGTCGTCATCGACGAAGACCCATGCAACGCCGCGCGCGCTGCGCGGGGGCAGGACGTCGCGGGGAACAAGCGGAGGACGGCGTGGCAGTTTTGTCTGCTGTTGAAGGCGAGGGGCGTGTTGGCGAAGACGACGCACGGGAATGTGTGAGTGTTTCTGTCCCGTTGGGTGCTACGGCGACAGAAGACAGAAGACGCGCGCCTGTTCTCGTCTTTGCTCCCTTTCGCTCGTTCGTGTAGAGTTCTTTTGCTGATATCCCTTCGCAGGGTCCGCTTCGCCCCGCCGCTCGTCATCGAGGAGGCAGACCTCGTCAAGGCAGTGAAGATCATCGGGGAGTGCCTCGTCGATCTCGAGAGGCTCGACGAGATCCCTGGGGACGACAGCGAGGAGGGCGGGCACTGAGGGTGGGGTTCTGCTCTCCTCATTCGTGCGACCTGCCTCCGTCCATCTTCCATCTTCCCGTCGCGGTATCCTTCCTCCCACCCGATCCCCGCTCCCTCTCCTGTCTTTCACATCCATACTTTCTCCGCCAGCACGTCTCGCTGAGACTAACACGCCTCCAGCATGTCCACGGACCCCTCGGCGCGCGTCGGGTTCGGGCCGTACCTCCCCGGCGTGGGGCCGACGTTTGTGAGGCAGAAGGGGGCAGTAGGGTTATTAAGTTTGATGAGTGGTTGTCTTTTCTGCACTCGCCATGAGCGCTGATTGTTTTCGCAGGCGAGATCTGCGACCTCGAGCGCGCGCTGGAGCTGCACGGGCCGCAGGTAGCGGCGTTTTTGGTAGAGCCGGTGCAGGGGGAGGCGGGGTGAGTCGTTTCTTCGTTTCTTTACTCTATCATTTTCGGAGGCAAGCGGTTGCCTCCATGGCCGCGACGCAGGCCGTGAGCCGAAGGGAGTCTGAATGCATTGGGCTGCCTCGGGATGGTATTGAGAACGAGAGGCAGCAGGCGCGGTGCTGTCTAGGAGAGAGAAGAGTAGTAATGTATTGCTACTGGGGTCCCGTCCTTCGAGAAAGAGATTCGTCTCACCCATGTACCAGTCTGTAGTCTTAATAAATCCGTTTGGCTGGAAAAATACCCGAAAAAATACTTCACAACGTCAAGAATACAGTGATTTTACAACGAACCTAGCCCTCCTTGGCCTTGATTCCCGCCGCTACACGATCGTTCGCTTCCCCGCCTCCCACTGTACAGCACGTCCTTTCTTGACTTAGCTCGGTCGGCCGCTCGTGAGACACGTTGGCGTGAATTGAGTCGAGAAGAGTACATGTACGGCCGACGCAAGATGCAAGGTGGAAGCAGCGGACATGGGGAGGCATCGGTCGTCCATAGGAGCGTGACGTGGCATCTTCACGGGTGGCTCCTACACGATGAGCTGCTTCGTCCGCCATGGCGTGGCGTTATCTGCATCCAATCACGGTCAGAAGGGGAGAAAGAAGCAAGAATAGGCGGGGTGCGCACTCACGGATATTCAAGCACCAGGTATCATGACTCTGCCGTCGTAGCCGCCAAGGACAATATGAGGCGCAGAGGGGTACGGCTCGTGGTCTGCAACTCTTCCCGTGACGTCCTAGGCGGGGTTAGAGACGATGACCGCGGTGGCTCAACCAGCAGCGGACGAAGGTCGCGATCGGTATGCATGCGGTCAGCATCGGCGGCGTGCACATGTACAATCTTGCGTCGCGTGGAAAGCGATGCATCGAAGATGCGGGCCGCTGGATGAACACAAGCGCGACGACGAGCCAGCCTTGCAGCCAACGTCAGTATGGTGAGCAGGGAGGTAAGAGTAGGGGATGGGACCGAAGACACACATATATCGACAGAGAAGGGCGTGCTACCGAGCTGCGATCGCAAGGTGTGTAGTCAGCGCTAAGTAGAGTAATAGAGAGGCACACGCACCTCGCGATCCCGCCTCGACGTTAAGCAAGCCGGTCATTGGCTTGCACCTGGAGGTAGGAGAACCCGTTAGGCAGAGTAGCTACAGCGAGCCCCCGGTCGAATGCGGTGCGTGGCGGCGCGAGTGTCTACATGCAGGCTGCGCTGGTGCGTACAGACAAGTCCGTGGATGGTCTCGGCGCGGCGTCGGGATATGCCTAGGGTGGGACGACGAGGATGGATTAAGTTGGCGGAGGGCTGAGTGGGCGGACGCGTCGCGAAGTGGAGCACGACCAGCTCAAGGAGCTCCGTGTGGAGCGAGAGGAGGGGCGGCTGGGGCTGCGAGAGTGCCAAGAATGTTGGGAGTGTGGGGGAGAGCATGGTCGCTGCGGGCATCGGCGTCGGTAGATCGTGCATACTGCCAGTTGTTGTTGCGGCGGAGCAGCGTTAACCGCATTGACTCGGAGTGCCTGTGGTGTTGCCCTGGTGGAGGGAGTGCCAGTGGCCACTGTGGCACGGGTTGTGGAAAACTAAGACAACGGATTGTTCTTGTCGGCGTCACATCTCCGCGCGTCCACGGCCTGGTCGCGCAACGACGGTCGTGTGACAGATCGATCACACTCTTCTCAAGGCACATTAACTCCTCATGGTCTCTGCAAGTACACTGGTTGCGACTTTACACAATCGCAAAAAAAAGGTCACGCAGGGCACAACCTTGTGCGTGAATATAAGATGCCGCTGAGAGTTCGAAAATTCGCCGAGACTCTAAAGTTGTAAGTACCTATAATGGTTGATAACAATCAACATCCGAGCTGTCAAGGAACTGGTTCCGAGATCCTGTCAGCATTACGGCTGGCGCTGCCTCGCCTTCCGCCTCTTTGTCGCTACTACCATCTACGCCCACCCTTAGTGTTCCGCATCCTCTCAACAGACTACAATGAACATCCCCGACAACATTCTACCTGTGCTTAGGGTTGCTCAAGCAGCTGCCGCAGGCAATCCTGTTCCAGGACTCAATGATGTTGTCGCTCTAGCGGAAATGGTTTCGGTGTGTAAATAGATTTCAGTGAGAACATCAAAATTGTCTAAAGACACTCTTGATAGACGATGAAGGGAAATGAGGCTGATCTACCGGATCTGATCAAAATGCTCAAGCCATTGACGGAAACTGATACAGTTGGATGTAGTGACAATTTGAAACAACGCTTGGACAAGTTGAAAGAGTGCGTGATATGCAATAGATTTCAGTCTTCACTTAAGTCTTCACTTAATGTACTTCTCTAGGAATCTCGAGGCAGTTACTCCCAGAGTTATATCACTTGGAAAGAAATCAAAAAGCAAGCAGTATGGGAAGGAGTTACAGGACATCAAGGCTTCCATTGCATCTCATATTCAAGATTTCACAGTGAGATTTTCTTCCATTTATGCATGTTATGTCTGTCTAATATGTTTTATTTCCAGTTCCATAATAACATTTCCATCAAAATAATAGTGGATCAAATATCCACTAGCCAGGAAAATCCGAGACCCACCAAGAAGCAAAAGCTCAATAATAAGATGGCTGGCCGTAAGTTAGACTCAGTTCCTTGCACACTTGTTATAAAACTTCTTTGCAGTTGATCAGGTGGAAACATTTCTCCAAAGAACGGAGCCACAAGGTGTGAATTGTCTAGTGTTGTGATGTGATTATTTATTTTCCCAGATAGAGGGGCGAGATCACACTCAGTTGATAACCATGGTGCGAGGAAAACTGCCCAGTGTCATGACATGATTATTTATTTTCCCAGGAGACCAACAAGGCCCTGGTGGAGGGGGTGGAGGACAGGGCCAGAATCTGACAGTTAATAACTACATCTCTGGTGTGAGAAATCATTTGTGCACAAACATAATTATTCACTTTTCCCAGGAGGTACTGGTGGCCCTGGTGGATGGGGCTTTGCACAGGGTACCGGCGGTGGTGGGGGTTCTGGCAAGGGTCCCACTCTGAATTACACCATTAACAATGTTGAAAATTTCACCACCGGTAAGGTGTCCTGCTTCCTCTTTGTGATCTGTTTATAACAGAACATCCACTCTATTTCTGTTTAGTCAACAGTGACCATGTTGAACGAACCCTAGCAAAGATCAAATATGTTTCAGCACGCTACAATGCTCCAAACACCCCAGACGAATGCATGGAGGGTACTCGGATTGGCATTATCCAGGACATTATAGCACACTTGACAGCACCATCTGATTCATCTCAGCGCATAGTGATGCTTAGTGGCTCTGCAGGCACTGGGAAGTCAACAATTGCCAAGACTGTTGCATCTATTCTTGCAGAAGAGAGACACATCCTAGCAGCTTCCTTTTTCTTCTCCCGAAACTATGCAGAGCGTAGGGAAATCAAGGGCCTCCCTCTCACTCTTGCCTATCAATTGGCAGACTATAATGCAGCCTTCAAGGATATTCTTGTGAAATTCTTGGACAAAGACCATACTGGGATTCTCGATGCAGACCCCAAACTCCAGTTTCAAAGACTAGTTGTAGATCTACTTGCTCAAATTCCAACTAGTCACAAGCCATGGGTTATCTGTCTGGATGCACTAGATGAATGTGGACAAGATAGGGGCCAGATATTTCTCCGGTGGCTCTCAGACAATATCAAAAAGATACCAGTTCATGTTTGCTTTTTCCTAACTGGCCGGCCAGATGTTCCCTCATATCTCAAGCATGATACACTCTGCTCATTGATGCATGGAATCATCCTTGATACTTATGATAAAGGAATTGTTGGGAAGGACATCAGAAGATATGTTAAGCAGTCTCTGGATGGCAATTCTTGGACACCACAATCTTCTTGGACACCTCAGGAGCATGATGTGGATGAGATCACTAGGCAGGCAGATGGGCTCTTTGTTTTTGCTGCTACAGCTGTTCGCTATATTCGTGCTGGTTCACCAAAATTCAATCCTCAAAAATCTCTGGGCTACCTGCTCAAAGGTGAAGCACTGGTGGATTTGGATGAGCTATACTTCTATATTGTCAGTGATGCTATTCCAAGGCCATCAGAGATGGATCCTCGTGCTCAAGATTCATACAATGATTCTATGAGAATTCTCAGCACAATTTTGGAGTTGTTGGAACCAATGGACCCCAAGAATCTAGCAGTGTTGCTTGACTTGGATGAGGATTCTGTCAGAGAAGCACTTACTCCTCTGAGTGCAGTTCTTCATGCACCAGAGACTGGAGCAGTGCAGATCTTACATCTGTCATTCAGAGAGTTTATGACATCTCAAAAGTCCAAACTATATAAGGACTGTGGGGACCTCTTGTGTGGGACAGAGAAACAGAAGCAGGAACTTGCATCAAAGGTGCTTTATACAATGCAGACTGAACTCAAGTTCAATATTTGTGACCTGCCCACATCACATCTGAAGAATGCGCAAATGCCAGATCTTGGACAGAAACTGAACAGCTGTATACCAATGTATTTAAGATACTGCTGTTGTTTTTGGGCAGACCATCTAGCAGGGTCAATCAATGCAGAAAATTCAAGAATGGCTAGAAAGTTCCTTGAAACCAAATGTCTTTTCTGGCTGGAAGTCCTAAGCTTACTGGGAATGATGTTGACTGCATCATCGGCTTTAACGAAATTCTTAGCATGGAGTAGGGTATGAAGAGTATTTTGATGAAAACTATTAAGGGACTAATTGTTCATTAGGATCCGATGATAAGACAGTTTGCTGCAGATGTAAAACGATTTATCATTTTCTTCTGGACTCCAATCACTCAAAGTACACCACATCTCTATATAACAGCCTTGGCCTTTGCACCAGTGCGATCAGAAGTTAGCCAAAGACTCCGATCTCAGTTTCCAGGACTTCTATCAATTTTAACAGGACAGATGGAGAAATGGCCAGCAACACTTGGAGTGCTTGAAGGCCACACTGGTTGGGTCAGATCAGTAGCCTTCTCCCCAGATGGGAAGCATATTGTCTCTGGCTCCCATGACAGCACTGTGCGCTTGTGGGATGCAGAGAGTGGGGCACCACTGGGCGAGCCATTAAAAGGCCACACTGGTTGGGTCACATCAGTAGCCCTCTCCCCAGATGGGAAGCATATTGTCTCTGGCTCTTCTGACAGAACTGTGCGCTTGTGGGATGCAGAGAGTGGAGCACCACTGGGGGAGCCATTAAAAGGCCACACTTATTCGGTCACATCAGTAGCCTTCTCCCCAGATGGGAAGCATATTGTCTCTGGCTCTGATGACAGCACTGTGCGCTGGTGGGATGCAGAGAGTGGAGCACCACTGGGTGAGCCATTAAAAGGCCACACTGCTTCAGTCACATCAGTAGCCTTCTCCCCAGATGGGAAGCATATTGTCTCTGGCTCTGATGACAGCACTGTGCGCTTGTGGGATGCAGAGAGTGGAACACCACTGGGTGAGCCATTAAAAGGCCACACTGGTTCGGTCACATCAGTAGCCTTCTCCCCAGATGGGAAGCATATTGTCTCTGGCTCTTATGCCGGCACTGTGTGCTTGTGGGATGCAGAGAGTGGAGCACCACTGGGCAAGCCATTAAAAGGCCACACTGGTTTGGTCACATCAGTAGCCTTCTCCCCAGATGGGAAGCATATTGTCTCTGGCTCTCATGACGGCACTGTGCGCTTGTGGGATGCAGAGAGTGGAGCACCACTGGGCGAGCCATTAAAAGGCCACACTGGTTGGGTCACATCAGTAGCCTTCTCCCCAGATGGGAAGCATATTGTCTCTGGCTCTTATGATGGCACTGTGCGCTTGTGGGATGCAGAGAGTGGAGCACCACTGGGCAAGCCATTAAAAGGCCACACTGGTTCGGTCACATCAGTAGCCTTCTCCCCAGATGGGAAGCATATTGTCTCTGGCTCTCATGACAGCACTGTGCGCTTGTGGGATGCAGAGAGTGGAGCACCACTGAATGAGCTATTAAAAGGCCACACTGGTTCGGTTTCATCAGTAGCCTTCTCCCCAGATGGGAAGCATATTGTCTCTGGCTCTGATGACAGCACTGTGTGCTTGTGGGATGCAGAGAGTGGAGCACCACTGAATGAGCCATTAAAAAGCCTCAATGGTTGGGTCACATCAGTAGCCTTCTCCCCAGATGGGAAGCATATTGTCTCTGGCTCTTCTGACAGCACTGTGCGCTTGTGGGATGCAGAGAGTGGAGCACCACTGTGCAAGCCATTAAAAGGCCACACTGGTTTGGTCTTATCAGTAGCCTTCTCCCCAGATGGGAAGCATATTGTCTCTGGCTCTCATGACAGCACTGTACGCTTGTGGGATGCAGAGAGTGGAGCACCACTGGGTGAGCCATTAAAAGGCTGCACTGGTTTGGTCACATCAGTAGCCTTCTCCTCAGATGGGAAGCATATTGTCTCTGGCTCTTATGACAGCACTGTGTGCTTGTGGGATGCAGAGAGTGGAGCACCACTGGGTGAGCCATTAAAAGGCCACACTGGTTTGGTCACATCAGTAGCCTTCTCCCCAGATGGGAAGCATATTGTCTCTGGCTCTGATGACAGCACTGTGCGCTTGTGGGATGCAGAGAGTGGAGCACCACTGGGTGAGCCATTAAATGGCCACACTGATTCGGTCACATCAGTAGCCTTCTCCCCAGATGGGAAGTATATTGTCTCTGGCTCTTCTGACAGCACTGTGCGCTTGTGGGATGCAGAGAGTGGAGCACCATTGGGTGAGCCATTAAAAGGCCACACTGATTCGATCAGATCAGTAGCCTTCTCCCCAGATGGGAAGCATATTGTTCCTGGCTCCCAGGACAGCAATATGTCCTCACAGGATGCCCTCCAGCTTGCCCACTCCAACACAACACCCTCTCAATCAGGCTTGCCCATCTCCCATTGCCAAATTCCTATAAAAGTAAGCTCTAATTTCTTCTATAGGATCCTGGTGTTTACTCTCTTCTATTTCAGCCTGAGATCCCTTATGTGTCTCCTTTTTGGACTATTCAGAAGGGCTGGGTCTTTTCTAGCACCGGAGAATTGCTCTTCTGGCTGCCTCATGAACACAGAATTGGATTCTGGATGCCTCTTAACAAACTTGTAATTGGCAGACAGCAAACATTGCTTTCATATAATAATTTTGCTCATGGTACCAAGTGGGATAAGTGTTATCTACCATCACTGGCAGAGCACCCTTAATCGGACCATGTGATAGTGCTTACCTTCCATGGCTTAAGTTTCCATAGTTCACTTGTCAATTGAATTGTCTTTTTTTATTTATAACACACCTCTGTTGACCTGGTAATACAGTTTAGAGCCCTCCATTGAACCATGTGCTCCGAACTAAACCCAAACAACCCACTTATCATCCAAATACAACCCAAGTCTTTCCGAAATAAGCAGTGACACCTACAGAAATAAGACAGGGATTGGAAATAGGCTGATCAGCGAGCGCAAGAGCCAAGATTCAGACGAGTGATAGTCTCTTTACAGGTCCTAACAAGATTGAAGGGAAGCTATGTGTTTCCCTTAGAAAGATGAACCTTCACTACAAGATATCACCAGGAATTGGCCTGAGTGATAATTGAGCGGTGGAAATAAGATGTTTAAAAGCTTTGCAGCTTATGAGACAGCAAGTATTGAGAGTGGTGGTGGTGGTGATGTCCAACGACATACAGGAGACCTCAGATAGGTTGACAATAAAACAATTCCAAATAATAGAAGCCCCAATAGCTTATTTCCCCGATGCCAGTGACAATAGCTGATGATGATACACAATTTGATTCCCAGATGCTTGATAGCCTCAATCATGTCCAAGATGTTTCCGATACCCTATTCCTTATTCCAACTTAAGGTCTCCCAATGTTAAAGTCCAACGACGATACACACTGTGCCAACCCCAGAAATGGCCCAATCACAAGTGTTCAGCCTACTAATACATGGGTGATTCTGTACCCTACTTGATTGGAATCAGTAACTGTTGACTCTGGAACATCAAGTGATTAAGTTGAGGATTTCATGTTGTTGGTTCTAGCAGACCTCCACATATAAAACAAGGGTGTTCTCTTCGAGAACCAATAGCAGTTGTGCTAGTAGCTTTGGCTTTACCCCGATATTGATGGAAGCCCTGTTGTTGTGTGTTGGATCGCCTGCTAGGTGTTTGTGTGTTGACTCGAGCCTACCAAGTAGAAGACAAACTAGGTGGCCCCACCTGTAGCTTGGCTATAACTTGTCAGTTGCTTCACCTTCACCCCAATATTGATGGAAGCACTGCTGTAGTGTGCTTGGGTCGATAAGCTGGACACTTGTAGTAAGCCCTCCCACACTTTTTCTGCTATATCCAGGATACCCATCGGTTTCACTCCGTTTTTGGTGACTTCAAGCCACTAAAGAAACCCTCGAAGTAGATTTCATTTAGTTTATGTTTCCTTTTTCTATCTATGCATCCTCTACTCACACTCTGTACTTATATTGGCTACAGCCACCACATTACATGGTCTTTTTCGTTTTGTATCCAGGTGTGCAGCTCACTGTGTACCCGGCTCTGCATCTCTTTGAGTAGTTACGACACAACAACAACACAGCAGATATCACATATAAATTAGCAGTACACAGTAGCTAGTTTAGTTCTACCATATGCCCTATGCACACAGGAATTAAAAAGGGACTCAAAATAAAATAATAATAAAAAAGTTAGTGCAACATTCCTGTTGTCAGTCAGGGAATAGGTCGACGGTCAAGGATAGTCTTGCTGTTTGAGACTTAAAGTTTTTTGGTGTTAGCCTCAGTAGTCTTTAGGTTATCTAAAGCAAGGATTTTCATAAACCTACAAACCTCTGTCCTGGTGTTCTTGACCTAGCAGTCCAGCCATTGTGTATCCACCCCATATAACCAACCCCAGGACCATCCCAAGGTTCCTAGCAGTGTTGTTGTTGGTGGTTGCATATTGCTAGCAGGTTGTAGAGTGTGTTGTAGAAGCCTATTAATCAAACTTGTGTTCAAACCTGCTGGTCACATACTATGACCTGGACCTGAACTTACAAAGAGAAGCACTTGGATCTTTGGAGGATAGATTGTTGTAGTGTGGTTGTTTTGGTATTTTTTCACAATACCATAACCCTAGCTTCTAGTCATATAATAAGTGCACCATTTCAACGGTACAGTAGTTTTCAAAGTTGACAAGGAGCTGCGAGGCTGACTCTGCAGTGGGATCTAAAGGTGTAAAGAGGTCCAAGAAAGTGAGACAAAGACCATTTGATTGTACTGAGGCTCACCAACCCCCTCTGTGTTTGCACTGGGGCCAGAAGGTGTATGGAAACACACTTGCTTCACTTGTAAATCCTCCACTGATGTGAGCAGGAGATCCTTGTTCAACCCGGGGCTAGGTCATAATTTCCCCCCCAATTTCTCCAGAGGTTAGAATCTTCAGGAATCAAGGGACTCGGTTGGAATTTCTGGAGTGCAGGCAGGTAGTTTATCTGGGCAGAGAACGAGTGGACGAACAAATGTATTTTAGCGCGGAGGTTGAACAAAACAGCATAAACATAACATCCACAGTGCAGCGAACTGGGCATGTACAGACCTGGTGTACATACGGCCGCACACCTGCTTTATATATTTACTCAGCTATCGTGTCATTTAAGCAGGAGACCCTTGTTCGAACTGGGGGTTAGGTCTTGCATATGATATTTGATTGCTGCTTTTTTTTTTTCAATTTGGTTTGTGGTATGTACCCTGTTAGTTTGCGAGGTATGAAAGAGCTTGAATTTGGTTGTTGTTTGTTGGGTTTCAGATTTCTGGACATGCAGGCATCGGGTGGGGAGGGGGGGTTTATTTCACGAGAAATGGGAGGGACAGGCGGAAAGGGTGATTGAAAATTGTATTGATGAGGATGAATGTACATACAACACATTAGAATATGTGGTCGACCTGGCCCAAGAATCAGATTTGGCCTCGTCAGGAGGGCTCGGCTCGGAGGTGAGAAATAGTAGTGGTGAGATCAGTACCATGCCCCATTCATGACATGCTTTGCACGGGTTACCAAAAAATTTCGGTGAAAGCAGCAATAGTCATGAGGATGAGTCCAATGGCATTCATGGTTGAACAAGGGTGTACAGACCTGGTGGTGTATGGTAACACACCTGCTTATGTTTGCATTACTGTCTTTTCAAAGAGACCTCCGTTCGAACCGGGAAGAGGTCGTGTGAGTTTTCTGCTCTGTTTTTTTTCTCTGTCTTATGGGCGGCTGTATGCATGTCCTCAACCTGAGACTCCAGAGTTTGTTTGATCCTTGAATTTTCTGGGTTCAAGTGTTTTCAAACGAGCCCAGGATTTAGACTTGGCCTCGTCGGGAAGGCTCGGCTCGAAGGCACAGAGTAGCAGCTGGGTACCACACTCCGCCCATGATGTGCTTTACACGGGTTACCGAAAAGCTCAGTCAAAGCAGCATTGACAACAGTCATACAGATTGAGTCCAATGACATTCGTGACTGTTTATATGCCGCTGCTCGAGATAAAGTTTGGTCTTTCGACTTTACTCTTGCTAGAGCTGCTGCACTGGGAGTCCTTTTTCTACTAGGTAGAGGCAGAAGGACAACTGGTGTGTTGTGCCTTTCGGATCAACGAGGTAAAGATTTAGGAAAACCAGGTGTTTCAGGTTCAAGTTCGCCCTCTGATGATAACTCGTTTGTTTCTGCCGTAGCAGAAATCTTAGGACGAAGGGGTACTTCATCTGAAGAGAATGAACTGACGGTTTACGTCCTTCTCAAGTCGTGAGACTCAAGGAATGGGTTCTCGATAGTTCTGAAGACTTTGAAAGTCTAGAAATGCGGGATCCAACAAATTTTCCAAGTCTTTATAGACCAATTGACAAAGTTTTACTTTGAGAAGTAAAGTCAAATGAACCCCTCGCGGTGGGCTCCAGATGAAACGCCGACTATGGGGCTGGTAATGAAATAACCACAACACAAACCTTGTAAATGAATACGCGGTTCGATAATGCAACTACAACAACTCAAACACTATAGTCCTCGTGCAAGTTCGGGGTTCCAATCCAGTATAGATTGTGGCAATTTGAACTCTAGTTCTCTTTGGGAAGCAAGACTTTACAGGTCTACAAGTCGTATAGATAAAACTTGCTCGAATCCATTCTAGGCGCAATCATGATAGACAGACGAGATTTTATGTTCAACGGTTTTGTATGATGTGGGTCTAGGTTTGGAGATAGTACTCTGATGCGTAAAGCAAGTGATTCTTATGAATTCCGATTCCAAATAGTATCCGCGATTGCTAATCCTTGCGAGATTACAACCGATTGTCAAGTCCGATCCGTTTCCTTATGTTCCACGCGTCCGTTCTTTTTATCCAATATGTCCACGTGTCGTTTATAAAGATCCAAATCCAACACCGATAATATTCAGGAAAACAAACGAAACTTGGTATAGCTTCTGGGTGTCTCCGAATGAATGACTACTCTACCGGTTAAGCGTGAAGTCTAGTAACTTTGCGTCCAACAGGTGGGGTGAGATTCACTGGTGTTCCTCCCATAACCATCCACTTAAATACGTTACAGGATTCTAAATATAAACGAGACTGATACAAACGAGCAATAGGGTTCAGGGTATATGACTAGTGGTATGGCAGCTAGCCGATGAACTCCTGTCAGATATCAAGTGATTAGTAAAATTGAGAGAGATTTATAAGAAACATCAACGAGCTGAGCTTAGCGATGAGTCAAGATCTACATCGCTTAGAACGATCATGATGGGATATTGTTGATATGTCAACTTTTTAGCCGACCTCCTCGTCAGCACTCCATTACCCTCCTTGGTAACCGCACACTCAAATGGTTCCGCCTTAACCGCTTAAGTGATTTGTCTGAAAATTGTGATAGCCGCCGCTTCCTAGTACCCGAGTACAGTTTCTTGGTCAATTGGTAGATCGACCAAGTCCAGTCCTCTCTTGGCAGTTCTGGAGACGTCAGATGATGCCCAGAAATGATCCCTCTGGTTCAGAAGGATGTTCCCCTCGTAATATGCCCTTAGTCAGGGATGTGCAGTAGCCCCAATCTGTTTCCAGGATGGTAAGGCACTTTCCGTGATTGCTCCATTAGCGACTTCCCACTTCAACCCTTTACCAGGATTGTTGTCCAGCGCCTTTCTAATGGTTCGAGACACATTATATCCCTTTTAGCTAACTGCTCAGGCCAGCAATAGCCCTTGTGAGATGACGTCGTAATGTAATGAAGTACATTATGGTATGTTGCAACTCGAGCAGATTTGAATAAATGCCCGGGTGCCCCAATACCAGGTCTGTCAACGGTAACACACCTGCTTATGTTTGCATTACCGTCTCTTCAAAGAGACCCCGTTCGAACCGGGGCCAGGTCATGTGAGTTCTCTGCTCTAGTTTTTTTCTGTCTTATGGGCGGCTGTATGTATGTCCTCAACCCCAGACTCCAGAGTTTGTTCAATCCTTGAATTTTCTGGGTTCAAGTCTTTTCAAATGAACCCAGGAATTAGACTCAGCCTCGTTGATCAATGTGCTCTGAACCTATCAATAAAACACCAACCAAAACCAAACCTACACACAGAAGTGCGTCGGAACGGAACGGAAGTGCTCGAGACGTGCACAGACGAGTATCAGACCCTGGTACAGGGCCTTATAAAAGGTTGCAGGGAATGGTATAGACCTCGGAATTGAGATAAGAGCATTGTGTTGTTTATAGAAGTCCTTGGAACGAAGTCCAAGTACTTGAGCCTTGATCTGAGTGAACCGGATTGACACCAGAACAGACAGGAAAGCGAGTGTAACGCAACGAGAGGTTTGATGTGAATGGAACCCTTGCTGTGCAAGTGTTCAGCCTTGAGCTGAGTGAACCGGAATGACACCAGAACAGACAGGAAAGCGAGTGTAACACAACGAGAGGTTCGATGTGAATGGAACCCTTGCTGTGCAAGTGTTCAGGCTAGATCTGAGTGAACGAGGGTAGACCCGAACAGACAGGAAGCACAGAGCGCGATGATGTAAAGCTTCTCAGCTATGAAAACAAATGAGAACGGGGTGCTGGGGTTCTCCAAAGCGAGGTGGATGCCGATTCCAAGCGTGAACAGTAACAGACAGTAGTGGGTTCCGATCCCAAGCGCTCCAGACAGTAGTTGGTTCCGATCCCAAGCTCTTTAACAGTAGTGGGTTCCGTTCCCAAGCTCCAACATCCAAACAATCTCAATATTCAAGTGCAGGCTCAGCACAATCCCAACATTTCCAGTCACTTTCAGACTCTTCCAGACAACGGCAAGTTGGATCTCAAGGATACCAAACACACAGAACAAAGATCCCGAGCCAAGATGAATTCTAAGAGACACCTTGTTCAAACTCCCCGGTCTCTACCCGTTTCGCAAGCGTTGCCGCCTACTAGCCGTGGGGTGATTCCGTAAAGCCGCCCAAGATGCCCCCCTACTACTAAATACAAAATGCTGAAATGCATGGAAACGTCCAAGAATAAGTAAGTATGAGTAAAATAGTCCGTTTATCTGTCCGACTTCTGTGTATCCGTCGTAAGAATGGGTATCTGAGTCCTTCTATTGGCTGCCCATGTCGAGCACGCCATCCTGGTGCAATCCTGTGCACATGTACGATCAGTCAGACTGTGCCGGAGCCATCACAATCGATCCCCTATGTTGATCCCGACTGTATATGCTGTTCCTCCCAATGCCCGTGCCTTCCCGTCTACCGGAACGTCTGGAACATAAGCTCCCAGTCCGTAGCTCTCCAGGGATACCACATTCGAAGTACTTCCCAGTATGGGTACTTGCTCCAGGAGCCGATGAGTGTAGGTCCAAGTGATCGGACCCTCACTTAGTGACCATCCCTTATCCGGAATGCCCGGGACGGCGTGGATCCATCAAGATATGATGTTCCCAGCCCCTTCCAGTGATCATATGATCAGAACGCATTACGTGTCTCATGTCCAACACACCACAACAGGATTCCAGTCCGTCCTGTCTAGTTCCGTGAGCGGGAATAGAGTAGACTTCATGTTCCACTTGATCGTCGGGCTACACATCTCCTACAGGTTTCGGAGCGAGCACATGCCAATGGTTCCAGAGTATTCCTCCCCGTTCCCATCCATTACTCAGTGGTTCCTGCCCTGCCAGCTACTTGGGAACCTCGGTACTGACGCTTCTGGAGCGTAGCCCGGCACATGCCTTGTCATGAAAATGCGAAAAAGCGAAGATTTCATGGGTGGACAAATCCCGTGCTTATCATCGTCAGGAAGGCTCGGCTCGAAGGCGCAGAGTAGCAACTGGGTACCACACCCTGCCCATAACGTGCTTTGCACAGGTTACTGAAAAGCTCAGTCACACAGGGGGCAAATATAATGGCACCTGTCATAGAGGCATGCCAAACGTCCTCGCAACATCCTCACATTGTCCTCGGACAGCCCACACAGGCCTCGTTGCGATATTTCACAAATAGCTTGATCCCCGGATCCCTGCGAATTTTCTTTGCTGATAACCGGGATTTGGCTGGGGTCTCTCTCTTCTTGCCATCCACCCCTCAGTTCTCCACCACCTGACATGGCCCTTGCATCAACTTACACTTCTCAAACCACCAACTGCAACCAAGGCTGGAGCCATGAAGACCTTGAGAGCCGCTCAAGCAATCTGCCGCCACCAATCAGACTGAGCGCTCTAGATACCTGCTCTTGTGTGCCTCTGGGAGTCTAGTTTTGCGGATGCTGGGTACATCGTTGGCCTCACAAAGCCATTTCCCTCGTATTTTGTCTGCTTCGCTGGTGCTGGACACTTCAGTGTTGCGTGCGGGTACCACTCTGGCTGCAATCACCGCTCCATACCACTTGGTACTGGTGCAGTGTTTGTGACTTGATATACTTATGTCATGCCTGACACTGGCAGTTCGGTTGGCGACTCCCTGCCTCCTCAACTCATGTGTCTGGTAATCCAGACCTTACCAACCACTACTCGCGATCAAATTTGGCGAGATTAAAGTTGGCACAACCTCTTTGTCCTTTAACTTGTTTTCGATCACCACTGTTGACCTCTTGTCTGCCTGTACATCCTCTTCACGCTTCCCCTCCATCCACTAGTATTACCAATCTGAATCATGGCTGGAATGTCTCCTCTTAAACGCAAAGATCACACCAAACTCACGCCGGGGCCAACTTGTGTGAGAGAAATTCTTGATATAAGATCTGTTTACGGCACATCCTGTCAAGTGTGGGACCAAGATGCCACCTGGGCATGGCCAGGACGGAGCGAGGCTGGAGCGAGTGCCACCAGGTTGCCGCTATGACAGGTGCCATCCCTTTGCCCCCTGTGTCAAAGCAGCAGCATTGACTCCAACAGTCGTACAGATTGAGTCCAATGACATTCGTGGTTGAACAAGGGTATACAGGCCTGGTGGTGTACGGCAGCACATCTGCTCTAGCTTCGTGATATCTACCCCAAATAGGCAGGAGACCCCTGTTCGAATCGGGGCCAGGTCATGATACTGTGTTCCCATTTTGCTTCTTGCGGTACGCAGAGAATTGGAATAGTAGTAGTACTAGTATTCAACGAGGCTTAGTTCGGATTTCTGTATGTTTTATTCTCCAACCTTTAGGTATGGTTCTAACTTCTAGGGCACCCAATCAATCCCAACATTTTTTGTCATTCTTTTCGTGTAAGTATGGGTTCTCTCTGCCAAAAGTCCTGCTGCCGAACTGTGCTGCTGATCATTATCAGGACTCTCATAATCACGGTTGGTCATTCAGACATCATTGACTCAGGTCGCAACCTTGTGTGCACAATATTTGGAGAACTCGCAAAAATGGTTGAAGATTGAAAGATGTGGTCAAGTTATACAGCTCGTTTTTTTTGAGAAATTTTGCGAACAGTGTGCTGAAAAATGTGATTTATGGCTCATCTACTGAAGGAACTCTAAGTTGGTTGAGGCCCAATACTCGTACGGGCCGGTTGACGCGATAGTGTTGCCCGAGTGACAAACTTGAGTTTATCCATTCACTTTCTGATTATGAAAGGGCTCAATTTCGGCCTCAGACTGCGTGCGGCCCAATACGAGCTGGTCGGGCGCTGAGCAAGCTTCAGGCCGCCCATTTCACCTGATTTTTGTCATTGAAATCAACCGGGAGCAGACCCTGCCGCTTGTCGGCCTTAGCAGCTTTATCTCAGTTCATTTCAGTGGGTCTATCTGAGCACACAAATGGCATCCATGTTTGAACGAGGTGACTTATATCATCAGTATTTCGGGAATTTTCTACATGGTGTTATAACGCTGTTGTAAAGTGCGCAATGCTCACAAAGTTCACAATTATTGTGGGGCGCATTACAAGGCTTTGAATAGTCATATTCTAGCGTGCCCGTTTTGTCAATGTGCGCAATTATTGTGAGCTTTGCAAGATGTGTGAGTCTTGTATGAATATATTGCATTAGGGCGGAAGGTAGGCATGGTCACCACTGGAGGATAATTGCAGGCATTCAATTGTCGCGCAAAATGGATTAAAAAAACATTTATTGGGCATAGGATGGTAATGGACCAATGGTAATCTACATGTTCAGCTCTCTGGCAGCACACTGCTGGCGCATGGTGAGGATCAACACCAAAGAGGACTGCTGTGGCTCAGCGACAGCACGGCCGTTCTTGAAAACACGTCTGACTCATGATCAGCTGCGTAACACAAATGACTACAGTAGGGGACAACCAAACCCCGCATATCTTATAGCCTGTGAACGACTCTTTTTTGAGTAAATCCGAGGCCAGATTCAGATCCGGCTTGTCAAAAGAAGCCTAAAAACATACCTCCGAAGTTTTTCCTACGAGCCGTTGTTTTTCTCAATATTTTGGGCCGGTTAAACAGAATTGTGTGTACCCCTTTGAGGCCTCTGAAAGTGGTTTCCATCCAGATTCTTACCAAAACTGTTCATCAATGCTTTTGGTACTGTTTATCACCCAGCAAAGGCAGGAATGCCGATAAATTACCATATCTATGCTGTTTTTGGAGTAAATAAAGGTCCTATCAAATCTTTTTTTGGGGCCCGAACGGCTCGATGGAATTATTATCTTTCATTGAGATCATGACCAGCTCATTGAAAGGAGTCGATTGCCGTTTTTTACGTTATTTTAGCGATTTTTTATGGCTTTTCTCAATATTTTGGGGTCAAATTTGGAAATTTCATTGAATTGAGAAATTTTGCTCGTGCCAATCTCTTCATTTAGATCCTAATTCATGCAGAAACTGCTTCCCAAGTTGCCCAGCCCAATTTACCACCCTATACATAACATTTTCTCATGCATCCAAAATAGGCGGGGTTTGATTGTCCCCTACTGTAGATTACGCAAATGACTAGATTACGCACTGGTCCCACCACTCGAGGAGGTTGTCCACTTCTTTCTGGGCGACAGGACCCGGGGTGTTCTTGAACCAGTTGATGATGTTGTTGTAGTACAGAATATAGTCGAAATCACCGTCAGTATCGTTCTATGAGGGCATGTCTGAGAGGGCAAAGTGATGCTATTCCGAGTCAAACAAGCCCAAATATCTGTTAGCCATGAACTACGATGATCAACAACAACAACGAACCTGAACAGCAGCATACCCAATGGATCGCGGAGTGACACGGCGCATACAAAGTTTGTTCGCCATGGACTTTGCCTGAGGTCGAAGAGACCACCCGTCTCTTCTTGTGTGCACACTCTTGAATGTTGACGGATACTGGGGGAACGTTCTCAGCTTCAGATGAGTTGGCAGCTTGGCGCTCCTGCTCGACCTCTTTCTGCAGCCTCTTCGCAGACCGCAGCACTGTGAAGATGTGAAGGTAGGTCTAAACAAGAATATCAGTGCAAGATTCGATGGCAGCACGAATGAATGAAGCACGACACACCTGGAGCAGCGACATGGTTTGGAAAAGACCTTTACTTGGATTTGTGGGATCATACATCCCCTTCTTGTACACGCCTCGGGGCCACTGATTAGCGGTGATGGTGAACTCGGGGTCACCGTTGATGACCTTCGCACAAACACTTGAAAATGATTAGCAAGTCACCCGAATCATTGCCTGGGATTTACACAGGATCGGTGTAGTCGTAATCGACTGGGAAGATGAGCGGGCCAGTCACCTCTCCTTCAGCTCCACGGTTGGTGCGGGACGACCCGACAAGAGGGTCCTTCGCCCCCGGATAATTCAAGAAGTCGGCCATTGCAGCCCTGAGCGAGTTAACATCGTCTCCGACCGCCCCAGTGGTGCCTCTCTGTAACTGTGCATCCGTATCAGGACTAGTCAAGGTGAGTGCGCGTCAACGCACCTGAGAAAACATGGTTGACAATTGACCCGGTTCCATGTTGAGCAGGGCGGCCTTTATAGCCGGTACAAACTTCTGCAGCTCCTGGAAGCCTCAATACTGGCGGTTTTGTCTGGTGGATGTCCATGGCGTAGGTCAGTGTGTGGTACATATGTGTATGAACACGTACTCATTGGTGCACTCAACAGGTGTATCATCGCCCTCCTCCTCTTCGAGCTTCTCCTCCAGCTCCTGATGACAGTTGTACTCACTCACGAGTACTTCGACTGGGTCGAAGAGCGACACCACCTTTCGAATCCCACGGCCCATCGCTACGTACGATTTTCTGCGGCGCCTCAGTGACATAGAGACTGGTGCAGACATGCATACTCTGCAGGGGCTTGGGATGGGATCTTCTGCAACACGACAGTGGCCTCCAACTGAGCAATTTTGCGCTTCAGATGTGCCTCTGTCTGCTGATGAGGGTCAAGAGGAGGGTCAGATGAAGGAGATGAGGTGCGAGGCCGGGGCGAGGAACAATTGGATTGAGTGAACAAGGCCATGATTGACGGTGGGCGGAGGAAAGCGACAGGTACGGCTCATAATATATATTTGCATTAATTTGTATTAATTTGGAATTTAGTACGCGCGCTCCACTGTCCCTCCACACTCCACTGAGTCTACATCATCATACTTGTGTCATGACGTGACCGCACCTTACCCTTTGCCGCCTCCAGCAGAAACTCTCTCCGATGCGGCCGCTTTTTTGGGCCATCCTACTCTTTCTTATGTTAATTCAATGCTGCCTGACCTGCGATGAAAAATACCCCGACTCGTCTGCGGAGCTCTCGAGGCACCAGAAGCGCTGCAAAAATTTTATGGCTGATATGGCAAACCGGACCAAGTGAAGGAAGGAGGTAGCGGAGCACAAGGAGGAGCACAAAGCCAAGCGGCGTCGCATGAACCCACCCTCTGCCTCCCAGGTTTGTTTCACTCTCTTTCCGCTGCCTGCCGCTAATCTATTGAAGCAGAATATCTCAGCTGCGGCAATTGCCGGACCGTCTCGCTCGTCTCCATCCATCGATGAGCCTGGGGATATTGTAATGGGAGATCCACCATCTATTCCTCTCCCCCCGCCGCCAGTATTGAGGCAGTCAGGAAGGCCTGCTCGCCGTGCTGGACTACCCAAGAGATTCCAGCACACTTTGCCCCAGCCAGCACAGTCGAGCCCCCATCTCCTCCTGCTGGACAAGTGCGCCATGTAAGTCTCACATTCACGACACAATGCAGACTGTGTTGAATGATTTTCATGTTTTCCGCCTATACCCTCACTGCCCCCCATATGATCCAGATGCGCATGTTGCCCCTGAGGACCTCGCCAACTTCCCCCTTGAGGATGACTGCCAGACTTCGCTCGCCGCCGAGCACGACATCGCCGATTCCACTCAGCCCCCACCTCTGTGGCCCTTTCTGAACATGAATGTATACAACTTCATGTCCTGGCTCAATACCGGCAGTAACCAGAAATCGGAGTCAGAGGGCACGCATGTTGTCAACAAAGTCATACAGGCAAAGGGCTTCAAGGTTGCTGACTTCAATGGGTTCAATGCGCACACGGAGAATCAGCAGTTCGATAAAACGACCTCTGCCGATGTGCCGTGGAATCAAGGCGGATGGCAGGAGGTTGATGTCGAAATCGATATTCCGGCCAGTATTAAAAATCGACCACCGTGCAAATTTAATGTCCCAGGTCTCCATCGGCGGTCCATTGTGGAAGTAATTAAATCGGTGTTCGCAGATGCCTCGGCTCATGAGTTCCACCTCACCCCGTTTAAGAGGCTGGTCAAGTCAGCCTCTGGTGTCGTTACTCGCCTCTACGACAAGGTCTATACCTCGGATGCTTGGATTGCAGCGCACAACCTCCTGCAAAAGCAGCCGCCTGAACCCGGTTGTAAGCTGGAACGGGTCATCGCAGGGCTGATGTTTTGGTCAGATTCTACGCATTTAGCAGACTTTGGAACGGCGAAGGTGTGGCCCATATACATTGTTATGTCCATGCATTTCTGGAAGCATCTGGTTAACCCGGACACTTTATCCATCCGGTACATTTAACCGAACCGGAACTTCCGCTTGGTTACTTCCAACCATCCGGACGTGTTGTCCGTGCTTCAGGCACACGTCCGATCAACATGCTGATGCATCCGGCTTTGCCCGTGATGCACGCCCTTGGGGTTTTACGCAATGAAGGATTACTGAGTGTTTCCCCACATTTTAATCATATGACTTATGCACACATGCTTTCCTCTTATTGTCTTTATTGTTCTCGACAAGTACTTATTGTCTTTACCTTACTTCTCGCTACATTTGGATTATCTCCGTATTTAGTATAAATACAGTTATTACTCTGCATGTATCTTCAGTTGATAATTAACGTGCTTTGCCTCTGCATTGCTCCATTGTCTGTCCCCTATCTTCATCCTACCTCGACATCAAGTTAGTTGGTGTACCCGCACACTTCGTGGTATCACTTTACATCCGGACCAATCCGTCCAGCCTTATTCATCAACCACCCGGTAATCCAGCCGAGCTCGCTTACATCCGGCCGGTTATTTGGAATCCGCCCAACACGGATATAACATACATGTATTTTGCGAATCTATCCAAGTATACCAGAGCACGTTCAACATCTGGTGCTTGCCATCATATTGCATATATTCCTTCGGTGAGCCTTGTATCTTCCAGTATCACTTGCCTCTCGCTGATGTGTCACCTCAAAGCTTCCAGATAGCATCATGGACTTCATCGTTGCCTTTATCAAAAAGTCCCACCGCAAACCGTTAATTATGCACTGTCATCAAGAGTTGATGCAACAAGTTTGGCGGTTGATGCTCAACGACGATTTTAAAAAGGCCTATGCCCATGGAATCGTGATCAAATGCATTGATCACTCCGGAAAATGTGATGTCTTGGTCCTCCTGAAGATGCTCCTGATACCATTAGTATATGAACAAAAATAAGAATGCTTGAAATTATACCTGATATCCAACAAATATGTAGCACTGGAACTGCAACCTGTATGGGAAGTACAAGAAAGAATTCCAGGCCATCCAATATTCCCCAATTCAGCCGCAATTTAGGAGTAACTAATATTGCGACTGATACTTGACGTATCAGCGTTGATTTACATGCATCCGAAGATGCCGTAAAGCCATATCAGCACCAGTATCAGCCGCGGACCTGATACGAGAAGAATCAGGTGATAGTATCAGTTGCGCTGATCCGGCTTTACGGCATCTCTGGATGCACATAAATCAACGCTGATACGTCGAGTATCAGTCGCAATATTAGTCACTCTTATATTGCGGCTGAAATGGGGAATATCAGACGGCCTAGAACTGTTTCTTGTACTTCCCATACAGGTTGCAGTTCCAGTGCTACATATTTGTTGGATATCAGGTACAATTTCAAGCATTCTTATTTTTGTTCATATACTAATGGTATCAGGAGCATCTTCAGGAGCACCAAGACATCACATTTTCCAGAGTGGATGGTGTGTATCATCGCGTCTATCCACATATTTTCACATATTCAGCAGATTACCCTGAGAAGTATGTCCTTATTTATAAGATAGTACTAGAAGTGATTAAATCTGACTTGGTTTGTTCAGGGTCCTCCTTGCCACAATACGCGACAAGGTTTCTGTCTTTGCCCGCGCTGCCTTGTCGAGAAGAAAGATGTCGACCAGATGGGAACACCTCGCGATCTTTGATCACGAATGGGCGCAGGGATACGCAAATTCTTCTGGACGAAAGTGGAGGCTGCACGGAAAGCTATTTATACGACGGCATTCGCCATCAACTCAAAATGGGTGGAAAATATTCTGCAAGCACTTTCCCTAGTTCCGACAATGGTATGAAGGATTCCGATACATTTCATTATTCCTCGCTCATCGTTTCACCCAAGAATGCCTTTTCTGAGCTTCTCCGCCCTTACAGGACTGAGATGTTCCCAATACTCATTGTAGATCTGCTGCACGAGTTTGAGCTCGGGGTCTGGAAAGCCGTATTTACACATATTGTCCGGGTGTTGTACGCGGTGTCAGCCGAGGCTGTTGCCGACTTCGATAAACGGTAGGCGCCATTGTTTTCTTCAATTCATCTATTCTTATTTCTATCTGTAGGTTTCACATGGTTCCTAGCTTCGGACTCGATACCATCCGGCGCGTAACCAGCAACGCTTCTGAATGGAAAAAACTGGCAGGTCGCGATTTCGAAGATCTTCTTCAGGTATCATAAAAATATAATCATCCGGCGCCTCCGCCAGGCTAAACGTTGTTGCATAGACAATCATTCTGGTTATCGAGAGACTTCTGCCCAAACCCTTCAACTCCAAAGTCATGACAATGCTCTTCCGCCTCGCAGAATGGCATGTGTTAGCCAAGCTGTGAATGCACACGGACGACACTCTCGTCCGGTTTGAAAAGTCCACAACAATAGTTGGGCGTGAAGTTCGGGACTTTCGTGACTGCACCAAAGTCAATTTCACGACCAGGGAACTTCCGGGGGAGACTGCAGCGCGAGCCCGACGCAAACAAACAAGGCCAAAAATGCGCCTGCCGGAATTACACTAGCACCTCTTCTGCCACCACCGCTGCCACCGAAAGGCAAGTTCCTGAACTTGGAGACATACAAGTGGCACTCTATCGGTGATTATCCGGCCACCATCCCGTTCGTCGGCACAACTGATTCTTATTCCACTGTAACCGTAAGTCTTGTCTCATGATTTTGTGTTTCTATCACTCAATGGTTTCAGGGAGAGCTCGCCCATTGCCTTGTGAAGTTGCTATACCGCCGAACAGACAAGAAAGACGCAATAAAACAGGTTACAAAGTTGGAGTGACGCCAGAAGCGCCTACAGAAGGCCCGGGCTGCTGCTGAGTCCCCACGCCGCCGACACTTACACCATGTCGCATTTTTGCACAATGATTGTAATGAGTACACCGGTGTCCAGGTCCATCACCATATTTCACCCTCCAGGAACAATTGTCTTCATCTTATGTTGTTCTTACATCACAATAATGCAGAAGATTCAGCCAAGAAGGTGTGTTGTTGTGCGGCCATTTGTTAAATACTGACAGACAGTGGACAGGATTTCATCCTGAAACTCAAAAATCATCTTCTAGGCCGCCTTCTACAAAAGGACTTTGACGGCGACGAGGAAGAGTATTCCGAAGAGGACCGGGCAACGGTACAGATCCTAGGTCATCATATATATTCGGCCCAGTTGCTCAGGGTCAATTACACGACCTACGACATGCGCTGCGACCAAGATTCAATCAGTCCGCGTACTCACGGGATGTCATGGTTATTTCCCCCGAGACTGGGGCCAACGCTCACCCATTTTGGTATGTGCGTGTACTCGGAATCTTTCACACCAAGATTCTTCACAAGGGCGGAAAATCACATAGCAATAGCGCCCAAAGAATGGGGTTTCTCTGGGTGCGATGGCTCGGTGTTGAGCCCAACTACCGGTCAGGATTCAAGGCCGCCAGACTGCCTAAAGTCAGCTTTGTCCCAGAGGAGGACCCATACGCATTCGGATTTCTTGATCCTGCACTAGTTCTCCGCGGTTGCCATCTTGTCCCAGCATTCACTGATGGCCGTACCTCCCTCCTGCTCAAAACCGTCACCCCTACTGCGGCCAGACCCGCTGACGAAAAGGACAACTGGGCCAATTTCTACGTTACAATGTAAGTCTGAAGGTAAATTGTCGCTGAAGAGTCTGTCTGACTTCCTATAGTTGGGTGGACCGCGATATGTTCATGTGTTACCTCGGCGGGGGTGTCGGCCACATCTCTCCACCTTCGGCGCTTCCAGAAGACGACCTTGATATTGATCAAGAGGACCTGGACCCCACATCCACGGATACCAGCCATGACACAGCGGCCCGACAACTTGACGAAGAGCTTCCAGCATACCAGCAAGCACAGGTAGCTCGCCAGCCGATGGAGAAGCCGGTTGGTGACTTGGAGGAGGATGGATCCAACTCGGAGTCGTCAGAGGATTCGGATGTCGAGACGTCGGATCCTGGCTCGGATGAGGATTCAGACGAGGATTCAGATGATGGCTCTGATGAAGCGTACAAGGACAAATTAGAGCGGGACGAGCAGCAGGATGATTATGGATTTGCGCAGCTGTAATAGGAGTGATGCATTTACGGTTACAAATGATATGTAATACCTTTACAGTATTTATGTCCTAACTGTAAGATTATCCCGAGTAGATGGAAGGATTATACCATTGTGAAATTTTGTACCTGCTTTGCAATGCAAGGCTTTGTGAACTGTCAACAATGGGTGACTTCCCGTATGGCAGATTTGCAAAATATCACATACTTTAGTCAGTTTGCCAAGAAGCCGGTGCTCCCATCAGGACCCCATCGGCCTCAGATCTCGCGTACACTCGTTCAGACCCTCAAACAAACAAGGATTTGTTCAGGGGGTCCTGACCCCCCAAACAAAACAAAAATCGTCGAAACAAACCCAAAAAGGCAACGGATCAACGTCATGTCAAACTTACCTCCTACGTTTCTTGTCTTTGTCCTCGTTCTTCTCGCTCACCCTCATACATCGACCACCACCAGTGCAAGTTGCATTTCGGCCAGTTACAGGCATCACAAGACCACATGCGTAGCTTCTCCTGCACGCTGCCCTAAATTCACATGGCGGCACTTCACGTGCCAATCCATGTCGTTGTCGTCTTCTTCGTCTGCGAGGTCCATTTGGTAGGTGTTTGACGCGTCCATGTCAGCGGAGTGGGTGGGTGAAGCAAGAGAGACACGTTGTTTGATGATGTTTTTTGACAGCCATGTTCCGAAGCCCCATCAAAATGTCAAAAGTCTTACGGGAAACCATAGACTCGCAAGCCAGTCGACGTCCACTCGGTTACAAGACAAAGCGGGTGGGAACGGCAACGGATTAGGATAGAGAACAAATAGCTACAACATCGGAGCAAATAATGATGGGACGTCAAACAACAGGTAACCTTGTGGACGGACTGGGCCCGCATGTCGCCTGTTTCAGTGATGGATTTCCGCCCCGCCATATCAGGCCTTCGACTTAGAACAAACGCGCTGAATACCTTACAAAATAGTCTCAAAGTACCTTAGGCAAAGATGGATAACTTTGGATTCTCTATCCATTGACAACAACATGTTTTTTGGATGGCAGAAAATGAAGGGGGTGTCAATGGATAGAGAATGAAAAGTTATCCATCTTTGCCTCAGACGCCCCCTGGCTCTGCTGCGTAGTTCGTGAGTTGCAAAAATGTTGTTTCCATTTTATTTCTAAGTCAAGCGTCTGAAATGGCGGAGAGATCTGCCATCTGCCAAACAGGCGACACGGGGGCCCAGCCTGTCCCGGTGAATGCCTGAGTTTACGATGGCATCAATTTCACCGGGCCGGGCTGGTTTCACGAGCCTAGGGAAACCAACATGTATACAAACTGTTTGTACACCTCACACTTGCCATCATTGGCACCGCGATTTGTTTGAAAAAAACAAATTTGCCTTACGGGAAGTCACCCAATCTTGCCGAGCCGTTGTGATGTACACAACGTCAAATCAGATTTTCCCGATTTCTCTGATGATGTTGGTATGTAGACCTGGTGGTGTACGGCAACACACCTGCTTTACTTGATCACCAGGTCCACATTGTGCAGGACACCCCGTTCGAACCGGGGCCGGGTCGTTGATTTTCTTGTCTTGTTTTTTTTCTGTCTTATGGGCATTGGGCGGCTGTATGTCCTCGCCTGTATGTTTCGACGGAGACGCAGTGAACAGATTTTTTGTCTGTCGAAAGGATTTGTATTGAGAGCACGAATTAAATATATACAAGCGGTCCAGTCATCCGAACGGACTGCGAAAGGGAAAGGCTCGGAGTCGGAGCGAGTGCGGATTCGGAATTTAACGACGTGCCAGGCCAAGCACGAGGTTGGAGTTGATCTCAACTATAGCATTGCGGCTGCATATCGAAAAGAGGATTCGAGCCTTCGAGGCTGACCAGGTGGTTGATGGGCATCTTTGGCGCCAGAGCAGAGGCGTCAGGATCGAGGGTGCGTCTTGTGTGGCGTAGTAGCATGTGGCGAATCGAGGGTGTTTGATAGCTTGAATTAACCAATGATGAATGAGCGAATGAAGGGCTGGAGCAGGAACGAGGCCGCTGTAACTGCTCTTATCTTTGCCCCTGAGCGGTGAGCGGTGAGCAAGGATGCTGGCGCGGGGAGAGTTCGCACGCCGACTGGATTGAGGGTGCGAGAATAACTTGATTGGGAGCCACTGCTAAGTCAGAGGAGTTCATTTCGAAGCCAACTGAGGCCGACGCGAGGTAGAGTGATAGCCCGAAGAGCACGGCGTCTTGACAATGATAGTCCTCGCCGACGTCGACGCAGTGGAGTTGAGCACCACATGGAGATGCCGGATGAGCCGGAAAGGAGGGAGCAGAATAGAAAGACGGGCGGGCGGAGCTTGAGCGAGTCACGATCGTCAAGATCTTGCACCCGAACCACCACAAGCGAGAAATCTACAGAATCAGCGCAAGCAGCAAGAAAGAAAGAACTCTTACCGCACAGAACACAAACACACAGACAACTCGACATGTCTCCATCGGCTACTACCACTGCGACGCCCGCCACCAATGGGAACGGTGCGATAAAGGTGAAGAACGGCGTCCATGGCAGCGCCAACGGCAGCGCCAACGGGACGCATGCGAACAGCAATGGCGTTGCGAGGAACGGCAAGAACGGAAAGGAGGCCCATCTCAGCTCGACGGAGCTCATCCGCCTCGAGAACGAGCACGGCGCACACAAGTGAGTACCCTGCCCCTCCACTAGGTGGCGAACGAACGTCTTGCCTTCCAGTCGACTTGGTCCTGGCCGTGCCTGCTTCCCGCCTCTTGCTTCCTTCCTCCTTGGTCCTGCGTAGCTCTCGCCAGTCGACTTGGTCCTGCGTAGGGAGCGCCAAACGCACCTCATCACAAGCACATCTCGTTCCGTCCTTCATCTCCCCTCTTTTATAACACCCATACTGATTGCGCGCTTTTCGCCACTAGCTACCACCCCCTCCCCGTGGTCTTTGACCGTGCGCTCGGAGCAAAGTGCGTTGTTTTTTGCCCAGATGTACGAGAAGAGAACTGACGACGCCACGCAGGGTATGGGACCCCGAAGGGAGGGAGTACATCGATATGCTTTCGGCGTATTCGTGCGTGTCTCCTGCTTTCTCTTACATATCTATCTACGCCCGCTCGAGCCAATCACTTTCCCCGGTGCGGGGCCAATCATAACACCGTGATGACCTTGCGCTTCCATCTACTACTTCGCCGGCGGAGAGACGCGGCGAGCGCTCGCGGAGGTTGAGCGGGACTGCGCTTTCATCTCGACAACCGCGGGATCGCCCGCCTCCCGCCTTCTCTTTACCTCCCATCTCCCCCTTCCCACTCCATCCCCTTCCCCTCCCCCTCCTCTCCTCTCCCCTACTCTCCTTCTCCTTTCCCCTCACATACTAACCCTCCCCTCCAGCGCCGTAAACCAAGGCCACTGCCACCCGCGCATCGTCGCCGCCCTCGTCGCGCAGGCCACAGAAGCTCACCCTCAGCTCGCGCGCGTTCCACAATAGCGTCTTTGGGCGGTTCGCGGAGCGGGTGGGGGCGGTGTTTGGGTGGGAGATGGTGAGTGGCGTTTTTTGGTATATATGGGGAGGGGCACCGCGCGTGTCGGTGTGCATTCTGTCGACGAGGGCGAGGGAGCGGGGGAGGGGCCACCGCGCATGGAAGCACGAGACAAGCCCGCGTTTTTGTCGCGCGTGTCGGTGTACATTCTGTAAACGAGGACGAGGTCGCGTCACGCAGCACGCGCCGAATGGGATGGCCGCTCTGTCGTCGTCTCCCTCACGCGTCTTCCCCTACATTCGATCCTCTCTTCCTTTCAGCCGTTTTCTCTTCCTCTTTCCTTTTAAAATGGTGGAAAGACACAATACTGACAAACCGAATCGCCTCGCACAGGTCCTCCCGATGAACACGGGCGCCGAGGCAGTCGAGAGCGCGCTCAAGCTGGCAAGGAAGTGGGCGTATTTGCGTGCGTGTTTTGTGTTCTCTTCCTCGATCGATGCTAATGTGGTGAAATTGCAGGCAAAGGCGTCCCCGAGGGTGAAGCCATCGTGCTCAGCGTTGCGGACAACTTCCACGGGCGGACGCTGGGGGTTATTAGGTGTGTTTTCCTTGTCTTCATCCATGCTTCGCTGCCTTCCAATCCCTTCCTTCCTCGTCCCCTGCCCGACCTGCCTCCGTCCATCTTCCATCTTCCATCTTCCCGTCGCGGTACCCTTCCTCTCACCCTATCCCCGCTCCCTCCCCTGTCTTTCACATCCATACTTTTCTCCTTCCTCCACGCCAGCGCGTTCTCGCCGACACTAACACGCCTCCAGCATGTCCACGGACCCCTCCGCGCGCGTCGGGTTCGGGCCGTACCTCCCCGGCGTGGGGCCGACGTTTGTGGACCCCGAGGCAGAGGGGGGGAGCAGGCTTATTAGGTTTGGTGAGCGGGCGTTCTTTTCTGCACGAGCAAATACACTCGTCTTCCCATCCAACGCTTCCCTCACATTCGAGTGTGCGAACGAGCGCTGATTATTTTCGCAGGCGAGATCCGCGACCTCGAGCGCGCGCTGGAGCTGCACGGGCCGCGGGTTGCGGCGTTTTTGGTGGAGCCGGTGCAGGGGGAGGCGGGTGAGTCGTTTCGTCCGTTTCTTTACTGTATCATTTTCCGAGGCAAGCGGTGCCTCTGTGGCCGCGATGCAGGCCGTGAGCCGAAGGAAGTCTGAATGCGTTAGGCTGCTTCGGGATGGTATTGAGAGGAACGAGAGGCAGCAGGCGCGGTGCTGTCTTCCCTCCTTCCCTCCTTTTTCCTTTTCCTCTTCCCTGGTCTCCCAACCAATACTAACCACTTTCTGTTTCTGCCCACAGAATAATCGTCCCGCCCCCGACCTACCTCCCCGCCGTCGCCGCGCTCTGCAAGAAGCACAACGTGCTGCTGATCTGCGACGAGATACAGACGGGGTTGGGGCGGACTGGGAAGTGCGTTGGCGTTTCGTTGCTCGTTTCCTCATTTTCTCGTTTGCCTTCGTTTCTTATGGACCACCCGTACCACGCTCTCGAACGCACCGTACCATGTTGCTCGAGATGCGAAGGGCGCATGTGCCGCTCGTCGTTTGGCTTGTTGACGTTCCTCCCCGACCGTACCCCTCCATCCCCTGCCCTTCCTCCTCTTCCTCCCCCTTCTTCTCCCCCCGCTTCCAAAACTCGACTAACCCAACCCAACCCACAGGATGCTCGCCATCGACCACGCCGGCATCCGCCCGGACATCGTGCTCCTCGGCAAGGCGCTCTCGGGCGGGGTGTACCCTGTGTCGGCGGTGCTGGCGGACAAGGACGTGATGCTGTGCATACAGCCCGGGGAGCATGGGAGTACGTATGGGGGGTGAGTGGGTTTTTGTGTTTTTCTTTGTTTGTTGTGGTGGAGAGCTGCGGGCTGCTGCCCGCGTCCTTGCCCCTCCTTTGAGAGTCGGAGTTCGACCCGACCATGCATTTGTGCTCTCCCCGCGCCGCCTCGACCTGAATCCCCCGCTAACCCGTCCGCTTGCCCCGCAGGAACCCCCTCGCCTGCGCCGTCGCGATCACGGCCCTGGACGTCCTGGTGGAGGAGGACCTCTCCGCGCGCGCGGCGCGCCTGGGCGAGGTCTTCCGCTCGTCGGTGCTTGCGCTTAAGGTGCGTTTCTTGCTTGCTCTTCGGCTCTTGCCCATTCTAGACACTCCGTCTCCTACATGCTGTACCACCGCTCTCCCTCTCTTCCCTCATTCCCGTCTCTCTCGCCCTTTCTCTGTCCGTCTACTCCGAAAAAACCCCATCTATTCCATCTCTCCCGCACCGCGCATCTGTTCCCTTCCCGCTTTCCATCCTCCACTTGCCGTTTCCCGTCCCTCCCCTGCTCCCCCCCTGCCTAAACTCCCACCTGATCGCTCGCTGACTCTCCTCTCCGCCCACAGTCCCCCTACATCAAAACCGTGCGCGGCCTCGGCCTCCTTAACGCGGTCGTCATCGACGAAGACGCATGCAACGCCGCGCGCGCTGCGCGGGGGCAGGACGTCGCGGGGAACAAGCGGAGGACGGCGTGGCAGTTTTGCCTGCTGTTGAAGGCGAGGGGCGTGTTGGCCAAGACGACACATGGGAATGTGTGAGTGTTTCTGTCTCGTTGGATGGTACGGCGACAGACGACAGAAGACGCGCGCCTGTTCTCGTCTTTGCTCCTTTTCGCTCGTTCGTATAGAGTTCTTATGCTGGTATTTCTTCGCAGGGTCCGCTTCGCCCCGCCGCTCGTCATCGAGGAGGCGGACCTCGTCAAGGCAGTGAAGATCATCGGGGAGTGCCTCGTAGATCTCGAGAGGCTCGACGAGATCCCCGGGGACGACAGTGAGGAGGGCGGGCACTGAGGGTGGGGTTCTGCTCTCCTCGTTCGTGCGCGAGTGAGCGAGAAGAGGGGGGGACGGGGAGCAGGGAGCAGGGAGGGGAGTCGGTGTGGACGCTGCCAAGGACTATTTGAAGTAGACCCTACTGTATCCCCTTGTACATGTATTGTACTATCCGAGCGTAATCCGCGTCGTTTGTGCCCTTTTTTGTCGCGCAGCAAACGTGTCGACAACGCGTGACGTCACGCGTTTCATCTCATCTGCCACCATCTGAGGTTGTGCTCAGGGCTCGCTCTCACATCTCAGGCCTCAGATTGCAAATCCTGCCTTTGCTTCAAGTATTGGCAAGGCCAACTCCAAGTTGCAAAGCAGACTCGCAAGTTACCCCCAACACATTCAAGAGGATTCGCATTTTTTTGCAGCAAGAGGCATTCAAAGACTTCAAGGTTTTCCAGGACAAGCAGAAATGACAAGACAAAAACGTTCCGGATAGCGCGATCCCGCCTACAATCTTGCAACATTATTTCTTCCGCTCCGCCTGGGTCAGGGACTGCGTCCGTTCCTTCCCTGTTTTTCTTGATATACTGTATATATTCCGATTCCCATGGGGATTGCAGAAAGCTTCTCGCTCCCACCTCCCTCTCCGTCGCTAGCCATGCCCGAGTTGGCGCAAGAGCTCATTGAAGCGATTGTTGAATATGTCTCGATGTCAAACATCAATGGACGTTATTCCCGCTGCTCGGGAACATGGTGGTGGGATCACACAGATCGTGCCAATCTGAAGCCGTGCGCCCTCGTTTGCCGCACATTCCTGGTGCCCAGCCAACGATGTCTTTTGGACTCAATGGAATTCCTCAAAGCCCCCACTTGGCCTCTTTTGTTCGCGATCTGCTGGTCAATGTTGGCAAATGGACCCCGTCTGCAGCGCAAACTTTTATTCCGCTTTTTCAGCGGAGTTCGCCGCCTGGTGCTAGATTTACGCCCTCTCCCGAAGATTCCCAACTCGGAATGGGATGGTGCAGCTTGGCGGATCGCGACTTTGTCTCTCCTCCGCCTGCAGAATTTACGCTGCTTTGGATTGCGTAATTGTCGTGAGGTTCCCATCTCCTTCGCCTTGCACTCGCGTCCTGCAGAGAAGGCTCTAGGGATCCCCACCGTAACCGTATAAAACCGTAATACGGTTACGGTTATACGGTTACGGTACCGTACCGTACGACCTCTCAGAGTGATCTTTTACGGTACGGTTGTGACCGTACCGTATACCGTAATGACCCGTATAAATACGGCCGTATACGGGTCTTTACGACCGTAAATTGGCCCGCCACGGCCGAGTTGCATGTTGACGCGTACACCGCCCCGGTGACGCGTGCATCAAGCCGGACCATTATGTGCTCTCCTCACTGCATCTGACGCATCTCTGATTGAGACTCACGCATCCACGACGCGTCAAGATGCCTGCATCAGCCTCAACTAGTACCGTTACTTGCTAAATTGTTGGCGAGAACTTTCGCCGGAAATCTCAAGTGATGAACTCTCGAAGCCAACTCGAAGCTTAGACCATCTAGGTTCAAGACTGACTTGGGTTCAACACTGTCGAACATCGAGCTGTGCCACATCAAGAATCTCACGCGCCTCCCAATTTCGCGCGCTTTATGTCGGCCGATGATTCAACGTATAAAACTCAAGCGCAAAACCCTCGAGAACCTGGTCAAAGATGACATGGCGGCTTGAAAAGCGTAGGTATGGACATCTAGTTCATTATTACATTTTATGTCAATTTATACGACCGTACTTATACGGCCGTAATAACCGTACCGTAACCGTAACCGTACCGTACAAGCCCTTGTGAGAGTGAATACGGTTACGGTTACGGCCGGTCAGAACCCGTAATGACCCGTAATTCTTACGGTCGTAACCGTATACGGTACGGTGGGGATCCCTAACTCTGAGAAGCGTCCCTGTTAAATGCTCGGATTTGTCAAGATCCTTCTTCCCCGTTTCTCCATATGACACGGGAGGAGGTGCACAGCACTCCATCCTCCGTGCAACTCGACCGCCTCACACTCGATACATATGCTTGCTCTTGAGATGATTTCACCCCGGGCCTGCCTTAGGCACTCTTTCACGAAGCCCCAACCTCGCTGCAAATGGACAGAAAGTGGACAGCGCTCCCTGCGCACATTGTTCATTGATTTCGGAGGTTCGTTTTACTTCCGTTCACGGTCCGCGATGCTGATATGTATTTTGCACAGATGATCTCCGACATGTGTCTCAGCATAACCTCCGAGTTCGGCCGCCCAAATGTACACAGTTAGTGGCCTCCACCGGTTGAGGACCCAAACCAATTCGCTTCTCATTCAGGGCCAGCTTATTCCTGGAAATACAGCTACAACTTGCGAGCCGGTGACTCCATGGAGGCTACACCTAGGGCGAGCGCCTCGAGATTCTAACGGACTTGTCCCCTCCACCTGTCCGTATCACTCGACTACGAACGTGGCGGAGACCACAGTCTCCCCAGGGCCCACTCAACGGCTTAGCGACACTCATACCCTTATGCAACCACATGGAGGGAAAGGTGAGGTGAGGCCAACTTTCCGGCTATATGGTCGATTTGTGGGGTCCGGGTTTCGAGCATCCGGGAGAACCTTTCATTCTCAACCTACACCGTCTATTTTCGACGCATACAACGCGACCGGTGTCTCGCATTTTTGACAAATGCCGAATCCTCCCCACTTGCGCGCCACACTGTAATGGCTCATCCGAAATTGCAAGTTCCGTACAAATTGAATGTTCAATCGCGAGCACGTCATCTTGCAGATTGAAACCGAACCAGGAAAAAAACTCAAGTGATTGCAAATGACCTGATCTCGAATCAAACAACTTGAAGGGTCTCGGGCTTAGATGACCGTACATTTGCGTACACCAGCAGGTCTTGTTCTGTTTATTCCTCGAGTTGATGGATGACTCGCATTCGACGCGCACAAGATCGGAAAAATTTCGGATGAAGAATTCTGGAACACAGCGCAAAGCTCCTCCAAGCGGCAGATCAAGCTTACCGGCTGTCCGCTCACCGCCGTTAATTAATATTGCCCCTAGGTCCCCCCAAAATCTGGAACTAATCGGTTGCCAACACGGTGAACACATTTTCTCGACATTTGCTCCACAGATTTCTGTTGAACAGTTTCGGGTTTGGTGACCACGCTGTCAAGTTGAACACACGCTGCTTAACAGCTTTACGGCTGCAACCGAGGTCCTGTTGTTCAAAGTCGGTGAGTGAATACATAATGATTGTCTCCTACCGCCTCGGAGCAGATGCTCGTTCGGCGGTCTAGGCAAGAATAGGAATATATTCAGGCGTTTCGAGCCTCTGAATGATGGATACGGATGATTATATTGACCTTTCGCAGGTTCGGCTTGCCCGAGACGCCGGCTGGAACAGATACACCGATTCTTCGTGCATAGCCATTCTTTGAAGTACGGCGGCCCAAGCACGGCCAGTTTATCCCAGTGTTTCAATATTAATGTTCAGGCAGCGTGGCATTAGTCTCTCGCAGACAAACGCTTCGAATTCAATATAAACTGATCTTGTATAGCGTGGCATCAAATTTCGGTGATCAACGGGGTCCACAGCGAAGGCTCCCATCGAACAGCTTCAATCGGCGTCAAACACTCGGTTCCGACGTCGCTTGGACGTGGGCTTGGTTACTCGGTTAATAAGATTCTGTTTGGGCCAATCAGTTCCTGACTGTTGATATGAGAAAAGGTACGGGAATTTCACTCTGGCCAACTGCAGAGCCACCATATCGCGCTGGTTTGGGATCCGAGGAGAACTAGAAATTTGTTAATTAATATTCGAGCACGGTCAAACATTCCTTTCGCCACTCCTCGGTTAGCGAAGTTGGCGACCCTCGCCGCGGCTGCTTGGGCTCCGACGGCCTACCACTTGTGTTCTCCTGAAACCCTTGGAACCGTATTTCCGGTAAACCTCATGGATCCCACCACTTAGCCACTGGATCGTGTCACGGCTGCGGGCTGTCATTTCCGTTTCCGCCAATTGACCAGCCCCTGAAGATTCATATCGTGCGAGCCTGTGACGTTCTGCGGCTGCCAATCTGATCAGTTCTTCCGCAATTATATTTCATGTGGCATGTCCGACGTTCGTGGCAACCTGGGACGTCAACACTTCCAGTCTTCTGCTTGATACTTACCCGCACTGTCACAGCCCATATGCTTCCGTTGTCAAGCTTCGAGTCATGTCCCCGAAAGTTGTTTTAGGAATTCAAAAAGAATCAGGGTTTTTTTGTGATTTTGACTGTAAAACTTGCGGGCTGAGCAGAGCTCAGCCTTAAACCCAAAGCGTTCGCTCGGAGACGTCGATTTGCAAATGTTGCAGTCCACCAAAGTTCTGTTCGGGATTCAACGCCGTGATCGCCGGTATCACGAAACGGATCAAGACGTCGATCAACGTCGATCATACTTCTTGACTTCCCCACAGTACGCGCGTCGATGTCTACCGAACCCAGAGCGGCCATTCACACCCGCACTTCTACAACCGCACTCCCACACATGGGATTGCAGGGTCATGCCTAGCACAACGAAGAGCAGGTCTTGCAACCGCTGGAAATTTTCACAAGCTCTCCTCTTTTAATGTTCGGGATGTTCAAAATGAACTCATTCTTCACTTTGAGCATCTGGCGAAAGAAAATTGAGAACGAGATAAAGCCCGCCGGTAAGTTCACTAATCCGGCCCGTCGGGCATGTTGATAGGTATGAATCCAACTGTTGAATGTTCTGTTGCCCTCAGCTCACTTACGTGAATGATCTCCGCAGTTCGTTTACGGCTTAGGATCACCGCTCAGTCTTCTTGGCTCCACTGGCCAATTGCATGCGAGAGGTTTGAGCCACAAACATTTCCTCATATTATTATCCCCGGTTCAACCTTGCAGAATCGGAAACTCCATAAAAGCCGTCCCTGGCGCTCTCATCTGATCATCTTCCTTTCCCTACTCATTTTTTTACTACTTCGTCTGCTATGAAACTTAACATCCATAATGTCCTTCCCGCTGTTGTCCTTTTCACTGGCGTCGCCTCAGCATTTTCGGGACACGATTCCGCTTCTGCTTTACAGCAAAAAAGAGGGCCCGTCAAGCCAAGAAGAGTTCAATCCTTGCCTGATAAGTACGTCTAGCAAGGAATCCCAATATTCAATTCTGATCTTTTATTTATTCAGATCCTGATGCCCAACCGGATCTACCCACTGCTAATGCGGCCAACAAGGCCGCTGCTGCCACCGGCCTGAATTTGGACGACATCCAGGGCGATATTCTGTGAGTATTATATCATTTGAAACACGCGTTGGTCTTGATTTCTCGCTCAGGGTCGGAATGAAGAAGAATAAACAACTCTTCTACTTCTTCAGCATCGCGGACCCGGCTGACTTTAAGGGCAAATTGGCTGCAGATATTCTGCCCCTCATTACCACAACCAACCAGTTGCTGAGCGTGTCCACCCAGCCCATCACGCTGGTCAACATCGCTTTTTCCCAGACCGGACTCACGGCTTTGAACGCCACCGAGTCGCTCGGAGACTCCTTCTTTGCGGGCGGCCAGTTTCAGGATCTCCCTAACTTGGGAGATCCAGGCTCCACTAACTGGGTTCCCGAATTTACTGGAACGGGCATTCACGGTGTCCTCTTGTTTGCGTCGGACACGGACGACAACATCAACAACTCGGTCGCAAGCCTCGAATCGGCCCTCGGAGACTGCATCAACAAGGTATACTCCCTGGCGGCTGCAGCTCGCCCCGCGCCGAACGTCGGCCACGAGCGTGAGTATCCTCGCTGTCTGGTTCAATCAGGGCGATAGTTAACCTCTTGTTCGTAGACTTTGGGTTCCTTGACGGGATCTCGAACCCCGCAATTAACGGCTTCACGGCGAACCCGATGCCCGGCCAGTCCAACCTTTCGGCTGGCACCATTTTGCTTGGGGAGACCGGAGATTCTGCTACCCGCCCGGCATGGGCGAAAGACGGCTCGTTTCCTGGTGTTCCGTCAGCTCAAGCAGCTCGTCCCCGAGTTTGACAAATTCCTCACCGACAACGCCATCGTCCAGGACGGGCTCACCCCCCAGCAGGGTTCGGATCTCCTTGGCGCACGTATGGTTGGACGCTGGAAGAGCGTATGCCACTCCTTAATTCTTCGTTTAAGTCTACATCGCTCACTATTTTGCAGGGTGCCCCCGTCGATCTTGCCCCTCTCTTCGACGACCCGGTGCTCGGCGCCGATCCGACCCGTAACAAACGACTTCACGTTCCAGCACCCCGACGCCGTTCTCTCGACAAACCAAACCAGGTACGCTCTCCACATCTGTATTTTAACGCATCCAAACTCACCATCGAGCTCGTAGATGCCCGTTCTCCGCTCACATCCGCAAAACGCGCCCCCGCGCCGATTTGTCGACGCCTGAAGTGACCTTTGGCCACATCATGCGCGCTGGCATCCCATACGGACCCGAAGGTCAGTAGCAGTCAGTCGAGCCTGTCAATTTGATCCCTAACATATTACAGTCTCCGCCGACGAAGCCGCCTCGAACACCACCTCGACCGAACGTGGTCTTGCCTTTGGTTCGTTCATCAGATTTCCAAAACTAAATTTGTCGCCTAACGTATTATGCACATTGTCAGTTTCCTACCAGTCGAGCATCAGCGGCGGCTTCCGCTTCCTCCAGCAGACCTGGGCCGATAGCGCCAAGTCGGTGTATTTTGTCTCGTTCTTAAACAGTGAGCTTACATTCGTATGCACAGTTTCGTCCACAGCGGCGTTGGTGTTGACCCAATCATTGGGGCTCTCGCCGGAGCCCCACGCGTCATCAGCGGCCTCGACCCCACCAATGCCGCCAAGACGGTTACGCTGACCACTGACTTTGTGGTTTCGCGCGGTGGAGAGTACTTCTTCTCCCCCTCGCTTTCTGCCATCGCCAGCAAGCTCTCAGTTTGATTACATTTGCGATTCAATCCAAACCCCCACTCTCTTTCCCGGACGGACACATTTAAATTTAGGCTAATCTGTGGTTAATCGTTGGGACAATGTAGGGTTGCTGTTAAACTGGCAATACTCGATAGAAATAGATAAATGTACTGTGCAGGTGCGGGCCGTTCGCCGTTCCTTCCATCCTCGTAGAATGACACTAGTCGTTTGCTTTGTCACGACAATGTTGAATTGAATGGCGAGTTTCAGACCGGAACCTCTCGCCTTGCAGACGTGGCCTTATTCAGTCTTTATTTTTCGGAGCACTCCAGCGGCAGTTGAATTTTAGTCGAATTAGAGGTTGAACCCGCCTTCCTTTTTCGGACAGGATCGATGACGTCGATAACCGGCCCAAGAGTGGCCGGTCCGTCTTACTTCCGTCGCCCACAGTGGCCCACTTCGTCCGAACTAGCTTTACACGCTTATCACAGATGTCCAAGAAAATAGTCATCGTTGGTGGGCATGGAAATGTGAGCTGACCCATCCAATCCTATTGAATTCCCTGCTCAAATACACAAAACAGGTGTCCCTACTGGTGCGGATTCTCGGGCCCTCGCACACAGTTACCTCCATCATCCGCACAGCAGCGCACGAGGAGGAAATTAAGGCCGCCTCTGCGAAGCCCCTCCTCCTCGCTCAAAGAATCGGCCGTGTCGGACTTCACCACGGCCTTCCAGGGCGTCGATGTCGTGTACTTTAGCGCCGGCGCCTGACAATATCCATTCGTTTAAAAACATGCAACCTCATCTACCGACTTGCCCCCTCCTGCTGGTATTTTTTTTGGATTTATTCAGAGAGTTTAAACTCACATTCACGAAACCGACTGAATGATGAGCGCAGACGTACTGCAATTACGACTGCTTTTGGACTCTCACCACCACCTCATCAATGGGCCGGGGCATAAAGTACTTCACTGCGGAACAAAAAGCTGCTGCAGAAGCAGGCTCTCGGTGCAAATATAAAGACACTGAACAGTAAGTCTTCAACCGTTTACTGGAGACACGAATAACCATATGCTCTGTGTATCTAGCGGGAAAGGTGTCCGTGCAGCGGACAAAGCAGGGGGCAAACACCGTCGAAAGGGCCCCAAGAATCCTCCCCTATCGCTGCTAAGACTCCCACTGCTCAGCGAGGAGATCGAGAGCCTTCGCAGAACCGTGGTACCGGAAACCAGCCCACTGTACCAGAAAGCGCTTCACGGCATTATTTCCCCCGAGTTCTCAGACCTGGGACAGTGGACCACCGAACCGTCTGTTCTTCACATTGACACAGGGCCGACCGATCCCCCAACTTCTCCTATGCAATACTACCTCCACACACGGAGCCTCCAATTCGTATTCGATGGAATCAGAATGTGGGAAGAACGCGAGCAAGATGCAGAGTGCTGCCTGGAATTCGAGAGTAAGGGTAGTGAGGCGGTGTTGGAAGTGTTGTGGACGGAGGTACTGGGACTCCTTAATGACTTCGAGCGGGTGAGCGCGGCCCACTATCATCGTTATGTGTATGCGCACGAATACGCCATGTGGGAGCACTACATTGCCTGGCTGGCACATACAATTCACTGTTTATACTATCTGGAATTCCCCACAACTTGAATATGATCCACATCTTGCTGCGCAAAAGAGGGAACTTGAAACAGTTTTTACATTAAGATAAATTAAAGCTTCTACATCAATATCGAGCCCTTGTAGCGAAAGGTAAAGCAAGAATGTGGTTCGTAAGGAGGCGCCGCACCAAGGGCATCAGAGCCTCCGTGACATTACTGCAATGGAAGCCTCGGAGAACACATGCTACGACACACAACACCCAGACACCGCAGTCGTGGCCGTTGGACTGGAGCTGAGCCCGCTGGGGAGGGAAATGGATCAGTAAATCAATTGCAAGGAGGACTGGTGCTTGCCTCATCAAAGGGAGGTCGTGCGATCCAATCCTCGTCTTGTGTTGAAATGTGCAGTGTATTCCCTTGCCTGTTCACAATTAATACCATTCGTGTGATAAGGAGCATTACATCCTGCCCAAGCAAGCGTCACTGACTAAAATATATGTCGGAATCAAAACTCACCTGAATGTCCCGGCGCCAGCCCTTTCTTTGGTTAAGGCTGTCGAGGAAGAAGAGTTGCTGCTCTTGCACAGCAGCAACCACAACCACCCAAAGTTCATCCTTTGGCCAGTGAATTGGTATAATCCAGAGTCTCCGGGTCCAATACTCCGTTGGGCCGAGAAATTTCCAGAGCGTGGCATCGCTAGCTTTGAAGTGGATACGGTGGAGGTCAAAGGTATCAGGATCGCGCAGTCGCCGGCGCTATTTGCATAGGGAGAGTGCGGCTGGGAATAGAGATTGAGGAGAGCAGCCATGGCTCCGTTGAGAGCAACATCGTTCAGACGGCCCGGTTGGCGAGCTGAGACAATTGAGATCGGGGGATGCCAATCTCTATGGAGGGGCGGCTACAGAGTCCGACTATGTCAGCAACGGCCTCTGGGTCGGCTAAACAGCAAGTAACCCAACGAGAACCCCAACCAGGATAAACCCGATAGACGCTAATAGCTCGTGTTTTCCCCCGAGCAGTAGGACCAGTTGTACGGTGTCCTCCCTAGGAGGCCGTATGTCGTAGGTCGGGATGCGAGGCGGAACCCGGAACGAGTTAAAGAGGGTGTGATATCCACTCAGGTATACAATCCGGGGTGTGGATATAACCTGTAGTACGATGTGAAGGAAGCGGGGCAGGGTGGAGACAATGCCTATGTCAAGCCAAGGTAGAAGCCTGAGATTAGACGAGGTAGAATCTACTGTACATGGAGATTCTACCGTGCTTATATAGGCCTTCTAATGAATTAAAGCGATCACGGTCAATCGCGATCAGTTCCTGCACCGTAGCATTAAGGAGCATTAATGCTGATGCTCCTGGACTCCTCTGTGTTGGTTTCTGTGGCGTCGGTGGACCTAGGAGACCCGACGTTCGGGTTTCCTAGTCCTAAGTGTCATCGTATCCAGTGGTTCAAACCCCGATCGGGTTTGTAACCACTCCTGTACTTCGTGTACACTTCTATGTCAGCCCTTGGTGCGTCTGGGGGCTAGGATCCGCCTGTACGGGTTCCTAGTCCCTAACGTCTTCTGTATCTCATGGCACAGACTCCCCGAGTCTGCGGCTTTAGAATCTGAGGCCGGGTTTCAACCGTGAGAAGGTCACGTGGTGGCGTCATGAGAGTCCCGTGCCGCTAAGACGCGTCTGTATCCATACGGACGCGTCGCGCGAAAAAGTAGAACCCAGGTGATTCATGACAGCCCATTACGCGTTTTGAGAGGGCTCAGGAAGTGAACACAGGTCCCTGGCGACTTGCAGGCTGAGACACACGTACGGAGTGTTTTATGTGGCTGGCAGCCGCTTTCGGAGCCATCAGGGGCGTAAAAGGGAGGAGATCGCTGTTGAAAGCACAGTAGAGAGATGCAGAAAGAGCTGGGTTGCAGGTGTGCGTGGATACAGGAAGGCGCAATGGACGCGTTGCTGGATGTCGGCGGTGCTAGTGCTGGGCACAGAGAGGCGGCGTCAGCACCCAAACAGGGATACAACATCATATCCTTACGGCTTCGGTGTCAGAGCCAGGCCTCATAGGGTAATTGTACTCATACAAACTAAATGCCATAACAGGCCTGTGACTAAGCAAACCAGCGGTCCCTGAGGTGCCGGACTGCTCCGACACCTACACCATCCGCAAGCGCGCCCGCGCAGCATTCCCTCCTGGTCTCCTCCGCCGACGACTCCCCACACGCCCTGGCGCAGTGGGTGACTGGGCTGGACGATGTGAAGCGCTGTGTCTGTGAGCCGGCGGTTGCTGTAGTATTGAGCAGTAGGCACAGAAAAGCGGGAGGGAGGGGTCGGTAGATAGATTAAGGTAGGAGGAGGGCGGGGGAAGACGAGGGATGGAGGGGAAGGGGTATGAAGAGGGCGTCGGGATCGAGAAGAAATGGGAGGGTCGAGCGAAATACGAAAGACGGATAGTAAAGTCTCAGCGTGAGAGGACGTAATGGGATGGAGGTACGCGTGCAACTAAGGGAAATCGAGGCCAGATGTGTTGCGGGACAGGGGGTGGTGAAGAGATCGCATAAGAAGGCGAAGCGGAGTGTCCACTTGAATGAAGGGATTGAGAAAGCTGGAGCGTGGCTATCCTTCCATCTTCTTGACGCGTGAGGCCGGCACTGGTGCGAGCGCGTAGCTTGAGACGACACTATGGGCGAATGGGCGGCGAGACGACTTGCGCAGAGCGGACGTGGACGCCGAGGTCGTAGTTCTTTACGCTGAATTCGGATTCGAAGCTGAGAGGGGAGAGGGTGTGTTAGTTGGCGCGAAGGTAGGGGACGAGAAGAACCAGGGAAAACGGGAAAAAAAGAGGCAGGGAGACTGCGGAACAAGATGAGGAAGGTAGCCGGCTGCTGGAGTCCCTCAAGACGCGCAGTGCTTCATTCATGGAGCGCACCCTCGGAGCACCCTGGCAGCACCTCCACACGAATTCGAGAGCTTCCGCCTTCGATACACGGCCCTCCGGCGGTGGGAACTCTTAGTTCGCTAGAGTTCGACAGCAAATTGAGAACGCGAATCCATCACTCTCTACTTCCCGTTCTCCTGCGCACCAGTCCCGTCCCGTCCTCAAACACCCCATCGCGTATCCTCGCCGCGACCTCATCATGACGGAGACGCACGCCCTGCCCTGCCGCTCGCGCTACTATAGCACTCGATCCCGACCTCCCCGTGTATCGTCGCCCGCCGACAGATCTGCCAGCGCATAATGTATACGTGCCATTCCCGCGGCTCGCCCGTACGGCGGCGATGTCGATATCGCGCGACGCACCCCTACCCGAAGCCATGAGCATCCGGGCAGGGCACACGCCCCATGCCCCGCCGGCCTGTCTGGGTCACCCTTCAGTAAGCAGTGCGCACACACACACTGCGCGTCGCCGACGCGCAGCCTTCCCCATCTGCGCGCGAGCATCCCTTCTCCCTTCCCACCGACTCCCGCAGCATCGAAAAAAAACACAGGGAACGGAGCGTACGCACCTCGCCACACCACGACCACCGATCCCCTCTCATCCTCCTCCTCTGCCTGCGTCCATTCAGATCGAGGGGTGTGCTCCTGGAAGATGAGAGGAGTATGTGTATCAGCGAGCGGCTCACAAGAGTCAGATGAGGGGTGGAGGAATATGGACGGCAACGGGGGTGGGGGAAGGAGGAGGGAGTCGTGAGGTAAGTGGACCGCGGAATGAGGGAGGGCGTGCACCCATAGATTGATGAAGATGAAGACGACGGCTCACCTCACATCCCGTCTGCCACGCCGTGCGAGGCGTGCGGCGTGGAACTCGAAGTCGTCGCGTTGCCGGCGCTACAAGATCGGAGCTCATGGAAGGGGAAGAGGAAGGCAGTATGCCCAAACCTCTCTTGCTCCGCGCCATGTCAAACGCTCCTCAAAAAAATTAAAATAGAAATAAAAAAAGATCGGAGCTCAAGGAGGGTCCGTGCGCACGACGAATGTGGCGGCGCGTGTAGAGGGCGGCGTATTGAAAAGTAAGGGAAATGTATGTATAGAAAACGGGCAACATAAATAAGGAAGAAACGCACCTTTCATCGCGACAACGCACACGCGCTGTGGCGGTGGACGGCATCAAATGTGCTGGCAACCACCTCAAGTTCTCGGAGAGGAGCAACGTCAGCAGAGTCAAACGGGATGGCGTTTCTACGTCCGCCAATACGCGGCCAGACGTTCAGCAAGGATAGCTCTTGACGTGTTTGCAAATGTTGCAGTCCACCAAAGTTCTGTTCGGGAGTCAACGCCGTGATCGCCAGTATTACAAAACAGATCAAGACGTCGATCAACGTCGATCATACTTCTTGGCTTCCTTGCAGTACGCGCGTCGATGTCTACCGAACCCAGAGCGGCCATTCACACCCGCTTTTCAACATCGCACTCCCACACATGGCCATGCCTAACACAACGAAGAGCAGGTCTTGCAACCGCTGGAAAATTTCACAAGCTCGGCCCTTTTGATGTTCGGGATGTTCAAAATGAACTCATTCTTCACTTTGACCACCTGGTGAAAGAAAATTGAGAACGAGATAAAGCCCGTCGGTAAATTCACTAATCTCGCCCGTCGGGCGTGTTGATAGGTATGAATCCAACTGTTGAATGTTCTGTTGCCCTCAGCTCACTTACGTGAATGATCTCCGCAGAATAAGAATCAGGATAATATTAATTATTTTCGTTTACGGCTTAGGATCATCTTCTTGGCTCCACTGGCCAATTGAATGCGAGAGGTTTGAGCCCCAAATATTTCCTCATATTATTATCCCCGGTTCAACCTTGCAGAATCGGAAGCTCCATAAAAGCCGTCCCTGGCGCTCTCATCTGATCATCTTCCTTTCCCTTTTCATTTCTTTGCTACTTCTTCTGCCATGAAAATTACCATCCATAATGTCCTTCCCGCTGTGGTCCTTTTCACTGGCGTCGCCTCAACATTTTCGGGACATGATTCCGCTTCTGCTTTACAGCACAAAAGAGGGCCCGTCAAGCCAAGAAGAGTTCAATCCTTGCTAATAAGTACGTCTTGCAAGGAATCCCAATATTCAATTCTGATCTTTTATTTATTCAGATCCTGATGCTCAACCGGATCTGCCCACTGTTAAAGCGGCCAACAAGGCCGCTGCTGCCACCGGCCTGAATTTGGACGACATCCAGGGCGACATTCTGTGAGTATTATATCATTTGAAATACGCGTTGGTCTTGATTTCTCGCTCAGGGTCGGAATGAAGAAGAATAAACAACTCTTCTACTTCTTCAGCATCGCGGACCCGGCTGACTTTAAGGGCAAATTGGCTGCAGATATTCTGCCCCTCATTACCACAACCAACCAGTTGCTGAGCGTGTCCACCCAGCCCATCACGCTGGTCAACATCGCTTTTTCCCAGACCGGACTCACGGCTTTGAACGCCACCGAGTCGCTCGGAGACTCCTTCTTTGCGGGCGGCCAGTTTCAGGATCTCCCTAACTTGGGAGATCCAGGCTCCACTAACTGGGTTCCCGAATTTACTGGAACGGGCATTCACGGTGTCCTCTTGTTTGCGTCGGACACGGACGACAACATCAACAACTCGGTCGCAAGCCTCGAATCGGCCCTCGGAGACAGCATCAACAAGGTGTACTCCCTGGCGGCCGCAGCTCGCCCCGCGCCGAACGTCGGACACGAGCGTGAGTATCCTATCTGTCTGGTTCAATCACGCTTGGGCGATGGTTAACCGCCGTTCGTAGACTTTGGGTTCCTTGACGGGATCTCTAACCCCGCAATTAACGGCTTCGCGGCGAACCCGATGCCCGGCCAGTCCAACCTGTCGGCCGGCACCATTTTGCTTGGGGAGACCGGAGATTCTGCTTCCCGCCCGGCATGGGCGAAAGACGGCTCGTTCCTGGTGTTCCGTCAGCTCAAGCAGCTCGTCCCCGAGTTTGACAAATTCCTCACCGACAACCCCATTGTCCAGCACGGGCTCACTCGCCAGCAGGGTTCGGATCTCCTTGGCGCGCGCATGGTTGGCCGCTGGAAGAGCGTATGCCACTCCTTAATTCTTTGTTCAAGTCTACATCGCTCACTATTTTGCAGGGTGCCCCCGTCGATCTTGCCCCTCTCTTCGACGACCCGGTGCTCGGCGCCGACCCGACCCGTAACAACGACTTCACATTCCAGCACCCCAACGCCGTTCTCTCGAAAAACCAAACCAGGTACGTTCTGCACATCTCTATTCCAGCGTATCCAACCTCACCATCGAGCTCGTAGATGCCCGTTCTCCGCTCACATCCGCAAAACGCGCCCCCGCGCCGATTTGTCGACGCCTGAAGTGACCTTTGGCCACATCATGCGCGCTGGCATCCCATACGGGCCCGAAGGTCAGTAGCAGTCAGTCGAGCCTGCCAATTTGATCCCCAACACATTGCAGTCTCCGCTGACGAAGCCGCCTCGAACATCCCTCGACCGAACGTGGTCTTGCCTTTGGTTCGTTCATCAGATTTCCAAAACTAAATTTGTCGCCTAACGTATTATGCACATTGTCAGTTTCCTACCAGTCGAGCATCAGCGGTGGCTTCCGCTTGCTCCAGCAGACCTGGGCCGATAGCGCCAGGTCAGTGTATTTTGTCTCGTTCCTAAGCAGTGAGCTTACATTCGTGTGCACAGCTTCATCCACAGCGGCGTTGGTGTTGACCCCATCATCGGCGCTCTCGCCGGAGCCCAGCGCGTCATCAGCGGCCTCGACCCCACCAATGCCGCCAAGACGGTTACGCTGACCACTGACTTTGTGGTTTCGCGCGGTGGAGAGTACTTCTTCTCCCCCTCGCTTTCTGCCATCGCCAGCAAGCTCTCGGTTTGATCGCATTTGCGATTCAATCCAATCACCCACTCTCTTTCCTGGACGGACACATTTGAATTTAGGCTAATCTGTGGTTAATCATTGGGACAATGTAGGATTGCTGTTAAACTGGCAATACTCGATAGAAATAAATGTACTGTGCAGGTGCGGCCGTTCGCCGTTCCTTCCATCCTCGTAGGATGACACTATTCGCTTGCTTTGTCACGACAATGTTGAATTGAATGGTGAGTTTCAGACCAGAACCTCTCGCCTTGCAGACGTGGCCTTATTCAGTCTCATACCCGGCTGCGATGCTTTCACCTCAAAATCAGCGTGATCTTTGTTTTTCGGAGCACTCCAGCGGCAGTTGAATTTTAGTCGAATCAGAGGTTGAACCAAGGTTGAACCCGCCTTCCATTTTCGGACAGGATCGATGACGATCGATGACGTCGATAACCGGCCCAAGAGTGGCCGGTCCGTCTTACTTCCGATCCGCCGCCCACAGTGGCCCACTTCGTCCGAACTAGCCTTACACGCTTATCACAGATGTCCAAGAAAATAATCATCGTCGGTGGGCACGGAAATGTGAGCTGGCCCATCCAATCCCCGGATCGAATTCCCCGCTCAAATATGCGAAACAGGTGTCCCTACGCCTGGCGCGGATTCTCGGGCCCTCGCACGCAGTTACCTCCATCATCCGCACAGCAGCGCACGAGGAGGACATCAAGGCCGCCTCCGCGACACCCCTCCTCCTCTCGCTCGAGGAATCGGCCGTGGGGGACTTCACCGCGGCGTTCCAGGGCGTCGATGTCGTGTACTTTAGCGCCGGTGCGGGCGGCAACGGCGGGGAAGAGCGCACGAAGAGCGTCGACTACGAGGGCGCTCTGAAGGTGTTCGATGCGATTGAGGGTGTGCAGGGAACCCGCCCGCGCCTGATTCTCGTCTCCGCCATCGATGTGCGCGATCCGGAGAAGATCCCCGCACACTACGTGCGTGCTCGGCGGCTCATCTCATCTAATTTGTCTCACAACTGACTGTGTATCCTCAGACGGAGGAAGACAAAGCGATGTCGACTCGCGTCCGCGGCGCCATCGCCGTGTATATGAAGTGGAAGTACGAGGCAGACAAGAACCTCGTGAAGCGCGACGCGTTCAAGTGGACGATCTTGCGCCCCGGTGGACTCAACAACGAACCCGGTACAGGGAAGGCGTCCATCGGGCGGACGCATTTGACCCCCACAATTTCTGTGCGTTCTTCTTTCTGTGTGTAAATCATCACGTCGTGAACTAGTGCTGCACACAGCGGGACGACGTCGCTCTTGCTCTCGCGAAGCTGCTGGATCGGGAAGATGCCGCGGGACTTGCCATTGACATAGTCGGTGGCGAGACGCCGATTGAGGCGGGCTTGGATGCTTTTATCAAGAAGGGAGAGACAGACTTCCTGGGATGAGCTCTAAATCTGCGAATGAAGAATACACAAATTGTACATCCATTGTAACCTCTGTGCTGTACATACAAACCTCGTGAATGTATCGAAATTACTGGAATGCTAGAAGTCGGCGGCGATAGATGGTCAACGACTACAAACTGTTCCATGAGCGCGATTCTTATAAGAATAAAGGAATCGCAATTACATTATTTTGAATCGGAGACGGCAGGGGATGGAGAGCGCCCTCGCCAATCCCACTTGTCCATAGAATTCTTGTCGAAGCTTAATAATCGCAACACGACCCGCAGCACCCAGCAAGGCGGTATCGTATTACCCCGCTCGAATGCTTTTGCGTTGCACCGTGGTTCGTGGCCGAAGAACAAGACTGTACCTGCAAATGTCAAATGCGCCGTATTAATTTGAGTATGAGATAGAAGACGGCGGCATCGAGGCTGGGATACCAACCACAACAGCCGCCACCGGCTTCGGCTTCGTTTGCAGCGCCCATGTTCTGTTGCAGGTGACGGATGGGTAGGTAATTCACTGGTGCGGGTGGTAGTTTCAGAAAGGTGGAGAACAAGCTGGGGGTCAAGAATCGAAGTCGAAGTCGGAGGAGCCCGCACAGTCAAACTGAGACGTGGGTCGGTGGCGGCGAGAGTCCGCGACAACGAGAACAACGGGATAAGCTAAAGGAGCTAGGCGGATAACTAACAAGGCCGAAATTTGAGGGAATTGAAAGGTATATACTTAGGATGGGATGGAAGACGGAAAACGAGGGAGTGCCAAGAAATTCGTTTTCAAGCAGTGGGGTCCTGGGGGCGGTGGAGCCTGATACCGGTGACATAGCATCCAGCCAGACTCCAACAACCTGCCTTCATTCGGGCATGATGGGACGGCTGAAGACGCTGAGCGTGTAGGGATCGAGCTGGATTTGGGGAGCGGAGCTGTATTCATTCTATAAACTCCTTTCGAACTGAAGGTGTTGATCAAAGAACCGACGGTTGAAGTGAAGGCCCGGCCGGAATTTGGACAGCGGAACTGTATTGTTTCAGGGTGAACGGACCGAACTGAATGTGTTGGTGATCAAAGAATCGACGGTTGAAGTTGAGGGCCCGACTGAACGAGGAGCCTGGAACTAGAAGGCGTTCATTTATCAAGAATCAAGATGCAAAACAGAGTGCTTGAGTAAGCGCAAATCGTCCATTGTGGGTACAACGTGGTCTCGAAAGCATAAACGTGAATGTGTTGGAAGTACTGGGATGCGAGAGGTCGGTGGCGATAGAAGTGAGCCGACAACAGCTGTTCCACGTTCAGCGATGAGGATTTTAGCAAAGTGAGTGCAATTATGGCTTACATTGAATCGCCAACAGCAGCTGAAGTGGGGTCTACAGACGACAGGGGATGTGCGGCAAACGATGGTTCTGCGGGGGGGTATTTTCATCGGTTTCCCGGACCCGGGTTGTGTGGATTTTTCTGGCTGGAGCGCGCCCTTATCCCATTTGTCCGTAGAGTCCTCGTCGGACGACTTAATAACTGGAACACTACCCACAGCACCCAGGTCAAGCTCAAGAATGGAAGTCCAAGTCAGAGGAGTCCCACATCCACAATCAATCGAGACGTGAGCTCAGAGAAGTCGGTGGCAGAGAAAGTCCGCGATAATGGCAACGAGAACAACAAGATAAATGGAGCAAGCTGAGTTCATTCGGGCACGATGGGACAGATGGGACAGCTGAAGTCTGAAGACGATGGTGTAGGAATCGAGCCGGATTTAAATTTGGAGAGTAGAACTGTATTGAGTTTGTAAATTTCAGGGTGAACGGACCGAACTGAAGGTGTTGGTGATCAAATAATCGACGGTTGAATTGGAGGCCCGGCCGACTGAACGAGGAGCCTGGGACCAGGAAGGCGTTCATTTGTCAAGAATCAAGATGCAAAACAGAGTTTCTGGGTAAGCACAAATCGTCCATTGCATATACAACGTAACCTCTCGAGAGCGTAGACGGAAATGTATCGAGTTACTGAAAGCCAGCGGTCGGTGGTGATAGAGGTGAGATGATAACGGCTGTTCCACGATGAGGATTCGTAGAAAAAATATAAGTTACAAGCGGCTTACATTATTTTGAACCGTCAACGGCAGGTGAGGCGGGATCCACAGACGAGGGGGGGTGTTCGGACGGCGATGGCTCGGCGGCAGGGATCTTCATCGGCTCTGCGGGCGCGGGTTGTGTGGATGTTTCAGGCTGGAGGGCGCCCTTATCCCACTTGTCTATCGAGTCCTCGTTGAAGGACTTGTTGCAACACGAGCCGCAGCACCCCGCGAGGCGGTTACTACCGCCGCCTCCAAACGCCTTCGTATTGCACCATGGTTCGAGAGCGGAGAACACGAATATACCTGCAAAGACGTGTTAATTTGAGGATAGGAGGCGGCCCGCGGCTGCATTCGTGCGTACTGCAGATACCACAACATCCAGCACCAGCGTCGGCTCCGTCAGCAGCGCTCATGTTCTACTAGGTGATTGAGTCTTTTGCTGCGGTGGTGGTAGTGGAGTGGTGGTGCGGTTTAAGAGCGCCGGAGCGGCCTGGGATTTTTCAGCATGCTGCATGCACCGCTTACGGCTTACAGCAGTAGCACAGCATAAATCGGAAGTTTGAATTGCAATGGCTCCACAAACGACCGCTTGCGGCTTACCTGCATTCAAACGACTACGGAACGTGAGTGGAACGTGTGATTGTGCAAGGCGGCCCAAGCAAGGCCGATGTTACTATAGCTTATCTTACCGTAAAGGTAGCGGCTTCAAGCTGCAGCCTTTGATCCAACCTCGTGCACTTCACTGGGATATGATGGGACGAGCGCTTAATGAGCCGAGCCGAGAGAGAAACGAGAGAGAACGAGTGCAGACGATTCAGCGGAAATTCAGCAAAAGGGAAGAGGACAGATGATCGATCAATTTGATTCGTTGATGTATTGATTGTGATTGATTGTGACACCACGCGCCCCTTTTCTTCGGTCTACGATGAGGACGTCCTCAGCGTCAGTCACTGTCAGTCGCCACCGAGCAGACTTCACGGCCACCCTCGACTAGCGGGGCCAACTTCGGAGAACGATTTTGTTTTTACAAGCATTCAAGAACGACATGAAGCTACAAGACCGTTCAAGTCGGGTATCTTTCTCCTGCCCAGAATCTCAAGTTAGAACGTCGCCGCCGCCAAGTTGGACGCCAATGTGCTGTCTTTGAACGGCACGATGGCCGCTCCAAAGTCTGTTGTCTGCAATGCCGCCTGCGCCGCCGCGGGAAGGCTCTCCCACGCGATGAGCGGCTGCGTGCCGCCCACGGTGGTCGTGAGGCCCATCGCGTGGTCAATCGGGAAGATGCTTTCGTACTGGATCAGCGGGCTCGTTCCCGTGAGCGAGAAGCCGTCGGTGCTGCAGTCCCAGCCCCCGTGTGCGGATGGGCACACGGCGAGGATGTTCGCGGCGCTGGTACTCGTGGACGAGGCGAGCCATACTTTCAGATTGAGATAAGTGCCAACAACGAGTGTAAGTCTGGCCGATACCAATGCACCCTTCCCAATCATGCCTATGACCGAGCCCGTCGCTCGGCTCGTCCTTGGGGAAGTACCACGAGTAGAGTAGGCCGAAGCGCCCGTTGGAGGTGCCGCTGCGGACGTACACCTGCCCGGTGCTGCTGCTGCAGCCGCCGTTGGTCGCGCCCGTGGGATTCAGGCCGCCGCTAGGGCGGCGAATCAGTGCGCGGTTTCTGATGGAGGGAGGTGGCACGTACCCTGTGTTCCCTGCAGCATCGACTGCGGGGAAGGGGACACAGCCGTTCACAACCTTTAGATGCGGCTTGTACGCCAGATATACGCTGCCCGCTGTGCCGCTGGGGACTGTCTGCGGGAACCCCACAACTGCGTCGGAAGCGATGACCGCGCGCTCCGACAACGGCGACGCGGCGACTGCGGCAAGGAGACCCAATTTAATGGTCTGCTTCAAGAGGTGGAGGAAGGGCATTATGGGACGACGAGTTGGACTAGGTGCGAGCCTGAGCAGCGGCTGACTGACATGGAAGGACAGTCTAACTTATATGCAGGGGCGCCGTATATTGCGTCGCGAGGCACGTTCGCTTCGCGAGCATGAGCGCCGTTCCTTCGCAGTCTAAATAGATGTCCAATGCTGCTGAGTCCAGTAAGTGCTTTCTCAGGGCGTCCAATTGGTATTCGGTGACATCGGTGTCGTATGACCTATTTCTGATTGTATCGCCACTGATTTATGTCGGCAACCGGAATCCGCAGTTTCCTTATCCACAACCAGGACCTCAACCACAGCTCTTTGAAGCCCTGTTTCCAGCCGTTCTTCCCCTGAAGCTCCCTTGAATCCTTGACTTCCACGGTAGCAGTGGACCTTAACACAAGACGAAGCGTATCTGCTCCCTGTTCCGCAACAAAAATAGACTTGCGGGTCCCGATACTCTATTTTGTCCGAAAAGTCCCGCCGGTACCGGAGAAATGAGCATGGACGAAACCATGTGGCTCCTCGGCCAGCTGCGCTGTTGCTACGTGACACGTTCGTTTTTCTAGTCATCCAATGAAATCGAGTCGCCTGCGTCGACTGCAGCCTCCCGGGGCTCTGCCAACGGCCCGCTCCTGGTTACTTTGGAGGTGACCACCCTTGGAGCCCGCACCAATTGGGGATTAACCATGGATAATTTGACCCCGAGACTCGCCTTTCCCTCAGGATATAAACAGGACGGCCAAGGCTGGCCAAGCAAATATTTTCCGCTTCCTCACCTTGGCAGATATCATGTTGGCGGCACTCTCCCTCTTGGCACTGGCTGTGGGCCCCGCAGCAGCGTTTATCGAATGCAACGTATTGGACTACGGAGCTGTAGTGAGTATATCATGCCGGAATCAGCTTCAATTTTGAAAAAAAAATCCAGGCAGACAATACAACAGATCTAGGTCCTGCGCTAACCAAAGCCTGGAACAGCTGTGTCATCCCTCAAGTCACCACCACCGTCGCCACAGACGTGCTGCTGTACGTCCCCGCGGGCAACTTCCTCCTCAAGTCGAATGTCGTGTTCGACGATGCCAAAAACTGGAACCTTCACATCGCGGGCAACATCTATCTGCCGTACATCCCCACGCTGACGGGAACGATGCTCACTTTCGAGGTTTGCATCCTATTTTTGTGTGTGAAGCCGACAGCTAACTGGCGGGTGTATGTAGAACTGCCAAAATATTCTGCTCAACGGCCCTGGAGCCATCTTCGGCAACGGGTGTGTAGGCTTCGTCTCGCCGAGACAGACCGTATTCTAACTCATTCCCTGTAGGTACCGCTACAGACCGGGCGGCGACCGTAAACGTTCCTCATTGAACGTTCGGTAATTGCGCTAAATTTGACCCTGTAGCTCACATTGAATCCGTCCCGGCCGCGGCTCATCCGTTTCCAGAACTGCAACAAGTGAGTTTGCTCTCCATGCCGAATATCGTCGGAACTCAATATATTCAGCTGCGAGATCACCTCAGTCACCCTCTATGACTCCCCGCAGTTCCATGTCACCATCATTGGCAACAAGTAAGATTCAAGCCTGCGTTACGCTTGGATTTCCCTCATCGAGTTCACAGCAATGTCGCACACGACATGTCGATCATTGCCAGCCACATCGGTGGGTCTCCAAAAGCGCTCCAAATATCCCCTTTTTTTGATACTTTCAAAGGCGAGACTGACGGCTACGACATCAGCGGGAACAACAAGTGCGATTTTTTCGTTGAAATTCTTCCCGGTATGAACATGAATCTAAATTCGCTCGCGCAGCTACGTCCACGATGTGACAGTGGAGAACGGCGACGAGGTGCGTTCTTCCTCGACTCTTATCATCACGAGCGCCTCCTTAACGTGGCATAGTGTGTCACGGTCAAGACGCCGACTAACGTACGCGGCGACGGCCTCAGTATCATCTCAAAACCGCTGATGATAAGTAATGAACCCAGGGTTTCGTCGCCGAGCGGATAACCTGCAGGTTTACCGCTGGCTGCAATATAGGATCGTTTGGTGCCGGTATGTCTTTTTCGAGCGATATAAAGCACATATGTTTACGTCCCCGTGCAGCGGATACGACTGTGAACGTGCAAAACGTCGTTTACTCCGACGTGACCGTATCCAACTCGGATGCGGGGATCATGATCAAGTCGTACCCAGACAATGCAAGTAGTGTCTTCACCCTCTCCGCTCATTGATACTGAATTCAACTTTAGGTTGGCATCGTGAAGAACATCACCTATAATAGCTTCACTCTGGTGCGCCTGTTTCTGTGGTTTCATTTTATAGCAATCCTTAAACGAAATACGAAATCATCCAGTCCGCTGCTGCGTATCCCATCTGTACGTTGCATTCAAATTTTTATGAGCAGGAAGAGAATTAACCTTGAAAATGAACATAGACATCAGCGCATTCTGGTACGTGATCCATTGTCAGTCACGATGGTCGTGAGCTTGAAACTCGCCCCGTGAACAGGGCAGGGAGCGGTGTCGACACGGGCAAGCTCGCAATCTCGGATGTGACTTTCAATAACATAGTTGTGCGTCCCATTCCTCCTCTCCCTCCGTCCTGTTTCGAAAAAAACTGATATGTGTTCGCGAATTGTAGGGATCTGGAACCCCCACCCGCCCGGCGGTGCTGCTGGACTGCAACAAGGCCACGCCGTGCGAGAATATCAAGGTATTATTTTCCTCTTCCTTTTTGCTTCCAGCGTTTCCTGCGTGGTGGTTGACCAGCGCGGTAGTTCAATGGCGTGAGCCTCACCAACACGAAGGCCAATACTTTCACGAACGCGTGCGGGTCGGGCGTGAGCGGCATCCCTGCGTGTTGATGGATGTCGAGTCTATCCAGTATCACCTTGTGTGTACCTATACCAAGTGCCATGCAATTGCACTCACTTTATTCAATCTTGCTTCGCCCGGACGATTCTTCCCGGTCCGAGCCGGTCCTGGGGCACCTGGCTATTAAACTTGAACACGAGTCTTGCACACTTGATTGGCGAGTTTGAGTCCGGAAGTCACTGCGAAGATCACCACCTCGCAACCAGTGCACGGATGCGGAGCCGCTGATACTCTTCAGAGTCAGTGTTGTTCCGTCCTATTGCCAAGCATTCCGGAAATGGAGAAACTTTGGGAACGTATACATTTCGCCGGCATATCCTCGCGTCCGTATGCATATAAAATGCGTCCCGCAAATCCGTTGCTGGCTGAATCGATTTACTGTAATCGTTCGCTCCGAATCCGATGCTGTCCCGCGTACTCGCTCTCGCCGCCCTGGTTCTGCCGTCGACTGCCTTCATCACCTGTAGCGTCTTGAGCTACGGTGCCGTCGCCGACAATTCCACGGATTTGGGCCCGGCGCTCACCAAAGCTTGGAACAGCTGCGTCATCCCGCAGGCGACGACCGTCGCTACCGATGTGCTGCTGTACGTCCCGGCCGGGAACTACCTCCTCAAGACAAACGTCGTGTTCAATGGTGCCAAAAACTGGAACCTGCACATCGCGGGAAACATTTACCTGCCGTATATCCCGACCCTCACTGGAACGATGCTCACGTTCCAGGTTGGTTGATCAGTACTGTTGTTATTCGTCGACAGACACTTATTTTGCCGCGCATTAGAACTGCCAGAACATTCTGTTGAATGGACCTGGTGCCATCTTTGGAAATGGGTGAGAGTAGTCCGGTCTCACCGTTTCAATCGTTTTAACATTGTTCGCTGTAGGTACCGGTACAGACCCGGTGGTGACGTAGGTGCAGTTTAACACCTAGTTTGATCCCCATCTTTACCGCCTCATCGACAGCTCGGCCTGCACCCCTCGCGCCCGCGTCTCATCCGCTTCCAAGACTGCAACAAGTATGCATCCCGTTCACCTGAAGCCTACATGTTTGTGTTACTTACAGCATTCGCGAGCGCAGCTGCGAGATCACCGCCGTCACCTTGTACGATGCGCCCCAGTTCCATGTGACAATCATCGGAAACAAGTGCGTGCAGTGTTCCAGGTTCTACTAATCGTAAACTCTGAATTCACTTTCAGCAATGTCGCGCACAACATGGCTATCATCGCGACGAACATCGGTGGGTTCCACATTGGTCTCTGCCAGTGGAGGTTGAAATGATTGGACTCGCAGGAACGACTGATGGATTCGACATCAGCGGGAACAACAAGTGAGGTCCACCGGCGCGTTTAAAGCTTCTTGGAATGAAAACGTTTTCCAGCTACGTCCATGATGTCAGCGTCGAGAATGGCGAGTGCCTTTCACCAAGTTCGCTATCCGTGTTGACTTGTATTCTCCAGGCGACGAGGCATGTTGGGTTTCTGCCGCCTCTGAGCCCGGACATCACCCCTTTATTAAAATTACGTGTGTCTGTCTGTCTGAAGCCATTTTAAACTCCGCTTTTAATCTATCATTCCGGCAGAAGTGGGAGCCGGCGCGAAGCGCCGGCGAGCGCTTGTTAACGTATAGCTATTATTAGTGTGTGACCGTCAAGACCCCAACCAACGTGCGTGCCTTGTATTCCTTTTTACATTGTGCATAGGCTCATCTCTTCCAGGGCTTCGTGGGGGAGAACATCCGATGCAAGTTCACTTCAGGTCAGACACCCTACCTGCATTCACTTCAATCGTAATTGTACAATTTCGCTCATCCATCGCGTTGGATATGGGCAGGTTGTAACATTGGTTCCTTCGGCTCTGGTACGATGCGAACTTCCACCTTTCTGCGGGCGCAATATCTTGATCTTGGTTTCATTCAGCGAACACGGCGGTGGATGTTCGTAACGTCCGTTACAACAACGTCACGATCTCCAACTCCGATGCTGGGGTTATGATCAAGGCGTACCCCAATAATGTCGGCACGGTGACGAACATCACGTATACGGGGTTCACGTTCGTGAGTTGCCATCTTCCGTCTGTCTACACTCGAGCAAAAGCTGAACACACCGCAGACCGCAGCCGCGTATCCCATCGGCAAGTCGCGTTCAATTAGTTCACAATTTTCATCCGCCTTTCTGACAGCGGTGAAACCGGCAGACATTAACGCGTTCTGGATGGGGGACGGCGTCGACACCGGCAAGCTAAGCATTAGCGACGTCTCGTTCTCCAACTTCGTCGTCAGTTCTCATTCCATTTTCAGTCGTTGTTTGACCGTTGTATATGCACACTTGCAGGGAACGGGCACGCCCACGCGCCCTGCGGTGCTCTTGAACTGCAACAAGGCGACGCCCTGCAAGAATATCAAGGTGAGTGCCCCGGATGGCGCAATGCATAACTGAGTACTGACTGAGTCTGGATGCGCAGTTTAGCGGGATTTCGATCTCAGGTGCCAAGGCAAACTCCTTTACGAATGCGTGTGGGACCGGGGTGACTGGGATTCCTGCCTGTTAAAATTCGTACCGTGTGTGATTGGTTTCTGTATTAATATTATTGTGTGGCTGTCGGGCGTCTCACAGCACCCAATCACTTCCGCGGAAATGATCCGCCGCTCATGATCTCCTCAACTCGGGGCGTGGAGCAAAATATGACCCAGCCTGAGCGATGTCGTCCCAACCATGTTGAACCAAAGTTGAAGATCATGTTGTCTTGATCACGTGCATTTTCAACCATGTTCAACTTCACCTCACATCAGGATTTTTTAGACATCTCAAGCAACAAGAAAATGAATTCGTAACTAAAAAGAACAGCAAAATTCTCCGGCCCTGGTAAATTGTTTCGATAACAGCCTACAGTATTGATCGCAGGCTAGAATCATAGTCCTACACGCTGTTCGGCCATTCAATTCTGGACGCTTTAATGAACTGCGAGCGAACGTACTTGTAGCATTCTTCGAAGACATTACTGTTGGAGCCCAGGTGACAAGATGCACACCCTGGAATTTGTTCAGTGGACAACCCCGCAATGGTTCAGTCGACGTACGAGTTGGAGAACGAGTCGTTGCACTGAGGGTCTCTTGAGCTTCATTTAACTCCTCCGACAGTGTGCGTCGGCGTGCCTCCTCGATGATGAGCTAGGACATTGAAATTCATCATCAATCCTCAAATTTTGGAGACGAACATACTCACCAGCATCGATGTCTGGACTCCCTTCACCTCACCCGCACAATGGTCGATAGTGCGCAGGATTACTCTGATGCGGCGGATATATGTCTGCCATGTGGCACTCCGCATCTCCAGTATTCGGGACCGGATCTTCGACGCGGATAATTTGACCCTGAGGATATTTGGGTTCGTATCATTTGTGCTGCCTAGTAGAAGGTGAAGAAGCTCACTGAAGCAAGCGACATCCCACTTCAGCCAATTCCGCCTGGGCTCTGGCACCTGAGATCAACTTTGCGCGGTTCAATGTTTCCTCGGCGGTCTCGAGTGCGTCTTCGAGCATGCTGATCCTCTTTGCTGGATCCTGACGCTGTGCACTGGCGAAGACTGCCAACGATGTACATGCGAGGGCGAGCCAGATGTATCGCCACGTCGTTCCCGGGACGAGAGCAAGGATCCAGAGGATAATGGTGGATGCCAAGTTCATGTTGAACTCGGGTACGAAGTCACCCATAGGATAATATGTGATATGCACACGCGAATGAGCGAGAAGCTTGGGGTTACTATTGCAATCCTTTGGAGGGCTTATATAGTCGGAGTATGCTGTTACATCCGGGAGGCGGGACCTCAAAAATAGGTGACATATGTCCAATGCGAGCGCTCAGTAATAAAACGGCGTCTGCATGGCGATTCGATTTACTACATCTACTATTCCTCGCGAGTCCAACCTCGAAATTGGCGCCCCTTGGCGGTTAACTCTGTCAACCTGAGAATAAGCGCTTGGCCGCTAAATATGCCGTCGCATATCACAGGCCCAACTCGACTTTAATGTCGTCGCAATCACAGGTTCAACCTCAGAATAAGCGCTTGGCGACCAAATCTGTCGTTCTACGCTCCTGAATCAAGCGCTTGTCGACTTCATTCTGCATTCATTGTGACATTACACGCTCAACCGAGAATAAGCGCTTATCGGCACTTAGCCCGCTTAGATTTACACAGCTTTAATGGCGCCGCACCAAGATGCGCCTGAAAACACAGCAATTTCGTTGTTCAAGAGTTCGCCTGAAGCGCTCGGGCGTAACTCCGTTACCGAAGCACAGTCTAAGAAGATCGGTCCGTCGAAGAGGCGGGCAAGTGGGGGAAGCCATATAGGATGATTTGTCATCTTTCGAGTCTGAATGTTTAACGTTTACTCAATCGCAAGTAGGGAAATTACAAGATGGACCTGGACCATCTCGAATCCTGAATCATGATCTAGCAACGGGAATGACGCGGCGTCGGCGACGCTAGGCCGCCGCATGCGCCTGGCGCTATACCGAGTGTTCTGTGGTTATTCTGAGTTCTAAAATTGGGTGCAAATACAGCTAACTCGAAGGTTGTGCGCTAACCCCGCTTGGCGCTCCTACCGCATAATCTAGCAACCGGAACGACGCAGCGTCGGTGACGCTAGGCCGCTGCATGCGCCTGGCGCTATACCGAGTGTTCTAGGGTTATTCTAAGTTCTAAAATTGGGTCTAAATACAGCTAACTCAGAGGCTGTGCGCGCTAAACCCGCTTGGCGCTCCTATACTCGCATTTCGCAAGTTCTACCGTCGGGCGTAGAGAATGCATAGAGTGAAGTTTGTGGCGCGTGGGCGCCCACCCGCGAGGCGCTCCCCGGCGACTAGATGGGCTAACCACAGGGGCGGGCGTTCAATGTTCAACTCCTACATATTACAGCTCACCCTGGCATCGCGCCGAGCTAGTCCTCCAATTTGAATCGACATGTGCATAGGCGCTTCTGTCGGCTGGTATCGGAGGAAGGTTCATCTTCAGTATTATGGCATGCTAGTAGTCGAGTCAAATCAACGAAGTAAATGCTGTTGTGCTACTTGCAAATACGTGCTGTACGAACATGTCGATTCAGTGGGGGGCCCGGCGCAGCTTGTTGAGTAGTTTGTTCAGAAGAAAGTGGCTGAACCGAACTGACTTAGTGAAGAATGTGTTCGGTTCCAAGTCGCTCGATTGCTTTAACTTCAAGGAACTTGGCAATTTTCGCAAGTTGATTTGAACTTTTGGTAAGCTCCTCCCAAGCCGATGGGCAGGCACCGCTTACACGTTTATGTTGATTTATGCGAATTAAGATGTGGCCAGCGCGCGAAGTGCTTCTAGGTTCAAACCAATCACAGAACATTGTTATCATACGGAAGACATTGACAAGCCTCTTGCAAGCCTCTCATGATCGGTGCGCCGCCAGTTCCTGTCCGTCGTCCCGTTGTCCGACGCTGGAAAGCGCAACAAGTCGCATATGATAGAGGTCAGGTCAAGTCCGGTGCTACATAGTAGGCAAGGACCAGGTCTCGAAGGACGCCTAACCAGAGGAGTGGGCGGTGAGTCGCCGCAGACATTGACAGGTCGTTGAGGGAGAGAGCAAAGCTCGTTGCCGGCATGATCCGGTACGCCGCCTGATCTCTTTCTCGATCACTTGACTCTCCGCCACAATCCCTCGAATTCCGCGCAGGATTGGCTTCATCCACTTTCAGCTCTCCCGGAAGATAGCGAGATCTAACTGATCGCATTTGCCTACTACCCACGGAATAGCTGCCACTTACCCGCACGCGTCGATGTGTGAGGGTGTCGCGCTGCCCCTCCGGGCCTTATTGTCCGCTTGCGATGTATTTGGTGGGAGGGGCAAGACCGTCACGTCACATCTTATCCTCTCTTCTACCTTCATCATGCTCCGTTTCTCCCGCGTCTTTCACGTCTCGCACCTACGATTCCCCATTCTCCTTGTCGTCTCCTGCCCGCCTTCGTCCCTCCTTCGTTCTCGCTTCCTCGTCTGTCCTTCCTTGTACCTTATTCGCCTATCCTCATACTGACAATCCGTGTCTCAGGAAATCAATCAATGGTGCGCGCCCGCGCGCATCCCTTAGCTCAACGCACTCCTCCCGCGCTCCGTGGCCACACCCGAGGTGCAGGACTCCGATCTCGCGCTAGCGCCCGTTACTATATGCGCTTGCAGATGCTCCCGCCATCTCCGGCGCTGCCCTCCCACCCAAGCAACCCCGCTACCCTCAGCTTGAGGTGCGTTTGCCGTTCCTTCCCCGCTCTCTCCCTCTTTTTTTCCCCCTCCATTTGTCGTTTTCCGCCGACCAGCAACGCCTGTGTAGAAAGCTCCGGGAAGCCTCGCGTCGTCTTGCGCGTCGTCGGTCGAAGTCGTCGGCAGCACCGCCCTTTGGCATTTTTAAATATATATATATATTCCTTCCCCCGCGATGGCTTGGGCTCTTGTTCCCAGGGTCAGGATCGTTGCGTGTTGACCGTTGGACTTTCCAAGTCGTGCGCATCAGCGCTCAGTTTCTTTTTCGGGCTCACGCCATCACTTTTCGCACTTTCTCTGCAACGCGGCTGTCGACGTTGGGGACATAATCAATTGGGGGGTCGGTGCCTGGCGGTGCCGCGCAGCCTCTCCCGGCGTTTTTGCCCATCTGGGATGTTTGCTAGGTTTCCCAGCCCGTCTTTTTTGCCACTTTGAAACTTATTTGCCTTGTTCCTTTCGTTTTGATCCGTCTCCTGCGCCGTTTTTTTTCTGCACCTTTCTTCTCCCTCACCCTATCCTCCGCCCTCCCTTCCATTTTTTGTTTCTGTCCGTCTCGCAGCTTGATGCAACTCTGCACTCCGAAGCACACGCGGCCGTTCTTCGCGCATCGGTTCCTGGCAGAGGTCGGACTGCTCCGGTTTCAAGAAACGACGAGGACGGGCAGACGACGACGATCACGAGCACCAGCCCCACCAGCGAGGCTCCACCTAAGCACTCCAGCAACAGCGCGCACGGAGCTCGCCGACTTTAAACGCCCTTGTCGCTCTAGGTCTCACCATCAATAGCGCGGATACCCCGGCATATTTTTCCCCCCTCGCATCTCGCTCCCCCACGCCCCCCCCACTTGTTACAACCCCGTCGGCGTGCCGACCCACGTTCTTTACGCAAATCGTAGCGTATCCATCCTCCTCAACCAGAGCCCTCTTATTGCTGGCTGCCCTCGTTCCGCCACGCGGCGCGCGCATGGTTCCACCCACAATTTGGAGCGGCGATTCCGTTCGCAACTGTTTTGCGCGCGGTAGTTTCGCAATTGTGGATCCTTTTTCATTGCTTCGTAAGAGCAGTGTGGAAAACGAAGAAGATAAATTGTTATCAAATTGCGAATGTATAAATGGACGGTGTCCGACTCTCCATGGAGTATCGCACCCAGCGCGCCGAGGAATCGAACCTCTGAGAACCCACCCTCTATTGATCCACTTCGAAGCGCGGGGCGATGTTGCTCGCGCCGGCCGCTGCACCCGAATTCGAAGTTGAAGAGGCGGAACCGGAACTGGGAGGGACCGCAGCAAGGACCGGCGCGCCGAGGCGATTATCCGTCCCCGAGAACGGCTTGATCTTGGGCGGGACATAGTCCTCGTCCGTGCGCTTCATGACCCGAAGCTCGACGCGCTGGCCGGGCCGGACGTTGAGGAGCGATGGGGGCGCGTGCCTGGACGAGACGAGCATCGTTATGATGAATCGTTGTCGTTATATGGATGAGGGAAAATATGACGAGGAGCGAAGGAACGATTAGCGGCGATAGAAGGGAAGCGAAAGGAGCGCGCGCACCCAGCGTGAATAGCCTTTAGCACATCTACGTTCGCGAGGTCGTCATAGCGCATGAACACGCCGTCGTCGAACGTGAAGCCGTCGCGCCAAAAGGTGATATGGCGGATCGCGAGCTCGTCTACAGTAGTAAAGCATGTTCGTCGGTCCCGTTGCGGCGAGGTGGACAGACGAGCGCACCTTCCTGCCCCACCCTCTCGCCTAGCACATCCAGGTCAACCACCTTGGCATCTATACGCGCTTCGTCCTCCGCCGCGCGACCAAGAAGACGCACACGCAAATCCGCCGCAAGGGACTGCAAAGACTCGATATGGAGACCGACAAGCCCAGGGCGGGTCTGTGTAAGGATGCGGTAAAAGTGAGCGGATTGTTCCTCGGCGCGTAAAGCATCTTCGCGGAGGCCGATACTACGAAGTTGGCGGGCTAAGCCACCAAAGGAGCGGGCGGTGGATTCGGGATTCGTCTCAGTCACTTTGCGATGGATGTCAGCTCCTTCTTTGTCGGCGCGCGACGCGTCTTCGTCGCGATTCACTGCGCGGAGGAATACGGCCAGAGCGCAAAGTGCACTGGCAAGTCCCGCTTCGGACTCTGGCGTGCGATCCGGGAGACTCCGATGATGATCGACAGATTGCTCAACGGCACGTACCGCGTCTTCGGTACGACCAACAGCACTGAGGCTGAATCCCAGATTCTGGAGAGAATGCACAAAGAACGCCGTAAGTTTGGGGTCTTTCGCCATTCCTCTGCGATGGAGATCAACTGCTTCCTGCGCCATGCTCACGTGCCGGCCCAGCACACGCAGAAAAACGCCCATGTTTCCACGGATGCAGCGAGGGACAGTACGGGAATGGTGTCCTGAAGGTTGCGACGAAGCTCCACAGCCTCTTCACAGGCTAGCAATGCGTCTTCTGTGCGGTCCCTCAGCGCGTGCAGACACACACCCAACGCGTCCAGCGAGCTTGCGAGATCGTCATTTGAGGTAGGTTGCATTGCTGCCGCCTTCCGGCAAAGCTCGACCCTTTCTTCAGCCACACGTAATGCTTCATCGTGACGGCCCACGGCGGTGAGATTTCGAGCGAGACGATCCAAGGAAGACCTGAATTCCACGGTAGTTGTTGGGTCCATCTGCGTCTGCTTCCGGTAAAGCCCAACAATTTCCGCATCAACACGCAACGCATCTTCGTGACGGCGCGCCATCTTTAGATGTACCCCGAGCACTCCTAGAAAGCCGGGGAGGTTTTTCCTCGTATTGGGATCCGTCTCTGCAAGTTTACGGGAAATGCGCGCCGCGTCTTCAGCAAATCGGATTGTATCAGCGAAGATGAGGCACGTCTCCGGGAGCTTAGAACGAAGCTGATCCGCCTCTTCGTCAGTGCGTAACGCGTCTCCGGGGCGGTCGACCGCTCTGAAGTATACGCCGAGGTAGTAGAGCGAGAAGGTGAGATCCGTGGTGACGCCGACAGAGGTGTCAGTCTCCGCAAGTTTGCGGCGAAGCCCCGTGGCTTTTTGAGCGGTTTGGAGCGCGTCTTCATGGCGACCCAGGGCGCAGAGATCCAGGGCCAGCCGTTCCAGTGAATGGGCTAGCTCTCTGGTAACGCCGGGATCCGCCTCTGAGAGCTCACAGAAGATATCCACCACCTCTTCGTCTGCGTGTAAAGCATCTCCGTGGCGGCCCATCATCCTGAGCTGTTCGCCGTTAGTGATTAACGACGATGCGAGAGCCTTGGTGACGCTGGGATCCTGTGCCGCGTGCTTGCGACGAAGCTGAACTGCCTCCTCGTACACACGCAAAGCATCACCTTGGCGGCCGGCCTCCCTAAGAAGTGAACCCAAGGGATGGAGCAAGGGCACAAGAACCAGGGTGACTGCAGGGTCCACCTCTGCCAGCGTGCGACGCAGATCAACGGCCTCTTGAATGACTTGGAGGACATCGGCGACCCGCCCGCTCGCCCTTAGATGTGAGCCGAGGTTCTGCAGCGAGCTGGCTAAGACACTCGTGCCACCAGGACCGGGGTCCTCCTCTGCAAGTTTGCGACACAGCCTAACAGCTTCTTCGCCATATGGTACTGCCTCTCCGGGACGGCCCATCTGGTTGAGTGCTATACCCACGTCATTCAATGCGGCCACTAAATCCTTGAATGCGCCGGGGTTCTTGGCAGCAAGCTCGCGACGAAGCTGAATGACCTCTTCGTCGATGTGTAATGCGTCTTCGTGCCGACCCACTGCCCTGAGTGCTGCTCCGAGTTCGTGCAATGACACACACAAATCCTTTGATGCGCTTGGGTCCTTCGCAGCAAACCTGCGACGAAGCTGAACAACATCTTCCTTGACGCGTAATGCATCTTCTAGGCGACCCACCGCCCTGAGCGTTATCCCCAGGGCGCGCAACGATGCACACAAATCCCCGGTGACGGCTGGATCTGTCTCCGATAACTTGCGCACCAGCTGAACGGCCTCCGCATAAGCCTGCAACGCGTCTTCGTGGCGGTTTAGCGCCACGGAATCCGCCCCCAGATCGCGCAATGTCCTCGCAAGGATGTTAGCGAATGCGGGGTGTCCCGGCGCCAGCTCCCGAAGAAGTCCAATTGCTTCTGCATTGACTCGCAATGCATCTTGGCGGCGGCCCGCCTTCGAGAGCTCTACAGCCTGGTTGTGTAATTCGACAGCACGCTTGCTGATGCTGGCGTCCGAACCCGGCAACGATTGGGAAAGTTGGGCAACGGATTCCTCTGAGACACGGACTCAGTACTTCTATACGCTTAGACTCGAAGACGGTGAGGTACAGACCTATCACTTTGAACGTCTCCTTGAATAAACGAAACATGCTGTACTCCGAGGCCTGCTGTTTGCCGGGCAACGAGCCTATTTGGACACAATAGATGAACTGGATAGTTTTCACCCAGACTCAGATCAATATTGAGTACCTATTGAGCGGGACGTGGCTTTGGCAGATGGAGAGAGAGAGCCTGAGAAAGCTACATCTTCTGTCTTGGCGATCATTGAAATTTGACACTACTGATTCCAATCATGATGCGTTCCTGGACGCAGTCACCGTTTATTTACTGTATTCCATGATTCGTCTCGAACCGGTGTTCCTAGCAATATTCCATTAACGACACCTCCCTCTGTCGTAACTTGGTCTATAACTCTTGAAATTTATGTTCAAACCTTAGGTCTTTTCGGATTCGGTAGTAATGTCTGCAGCAAACCATGTCGCAAAAATTGTCTGCTTCCGAGGGATTATTCTATTCCCCATCTTTTCACCGTGGATCAATATCCCTCCGAGAGATAGTTTCAAGTCATCAGGGCGCATCCTACCATCTATAACCTCCACCGAAAATAATCCAGCCCTGGGGCAAGGAAAACCACTGGGGCACGTGTAATTTACCCAGTCCCTGTGGGTTGCATCTGGTCCGGTCGGATTTTAGCGAAACTTGCTATGCTCAAATGTTGCTCCCACTACTGGCTTCTACCACCACAAGTATGGGCCTAAGGGCACAAATATTAGTAGAGTTCTAAACCCAGAACTGCGGGTGTTGCTGAGCTACACACATATACCGAAATCTTGTGATTCTAAGATTCCATGGACTGAATTTTTGCAACGGGCTCGCATCGGATCGGGCCAATATTGCTAGTCAGCTTGGCGGATATTGAGAAGCCCTCATGCAGCCCTCCAGTCAGTCCTGTTGCAAGCATTCATGGAGTGTGTTAATTCACTCTTATTGGCTGTGCTGTGGCTCAGTCCACCCACCGAGGACATGACTCGTCTTTTTCCCATCTTTCTTTCTCGCGAATCATCATAGTGGTTCTGCGACTCCCATTCTCCTTTCGGCCTAGAAACAGACTGAATTGCGTTATTTTGGTAATCGAATTCAAAGAGGAATAAAAGATGAAGGTTGAAAGAGAGAGATCACATCAAAGGATCGATATTTCGATCCGAACAAAGCCGAACAACATCACTGCCGTGTCACGATCCACCAGACGATGAGGACGTCCTCAGCGTCAGTCACTGTCAGTCGCCACCGAGCAGACTTCATGGCCACCCTGGACTAGCGGGGACAACTTCGGAGAACGATTTGTTTTTACAAGCATTCAAGAACGACATGAAGCTACAAGACCGTTCAAGTCGGGTATCTTTCTCCTGCTCAGAATCTCAAGTTAGAACGTTGCCGCCGCCAAGTTAGACGCCAGTGTGCTGTCTTTGAACGGCACGGTGGCCACTCCAAAGTCTGTGGTCTGCAACGCCGCCTGCGCCGCCGCAGGGAGGCTCTCCCACGCGATGAGCGGGCCGCTAGGGCTCTGTTTTTAATGCCTGTTTATAAACATGTTTATAAACACGTGTTTATAAACCGGTTTTTATATGGTTGAGCCAGGACCCCCGGTTTTTAATTCACTGTGGCTGTGCCTTGGAGGGCTTCAAGGGCCAAATTTTGACTCAAAGCAGGGCACCAGCTGGACTAAATATATTTCCCTGAGTGTTGCCTGACCTCGGGTGAACAGGCTGACCTGAAACCATTTGGAAATATGACCCCAAATAGCTGAGGCTCGGTGTTTGTTGACCTCTGCGACATTATTCTGGTTTGAAGACATGCATATTGGACTCAATTTCAACTGCTGGGGCACCAAGAACCGCAGAAACTTGCGAGAAACTCCTCAAAACCCAGTTTTGGGGCCCATTTAAGTGAGTGTTTATAAACCGGTTTATAAACACCCTGTTTAGGAACACAGAATAAAAAACTGTTTATAATCCGCTCAGGAATTATAAACAGAGCCCTATGAGCGGCTGCGTGCCGCCCACGGTGGTCGTGAGGCCCATCGCGTGGTTAGTCGGGATGATGCTTTCGTACTGGATCAGCGGGCTCGTCCCCGTGAGCGAGAAGTCGTCGGTGCTGCAGTTCCAGCCCCCGTGCGCGGATGGGCACACGGCGAGGATATTCGCGGCGCTGGTACTCGTGGACGAGGCGAGCCATACGATGCATCCTTCCCAATCATGCTTGTGACCGAGCCCGTCGCTCGGCTCGTCCTTCGGGAAGTACCACGAGTAGAGTAGGCCGAAGCGCCCGTTGGAGGTGCCGCTGCGGACATACACCTGCCCGGTGCTGCTGCTGCAGCCGCCGTTGGTCGCGCCCGTGGGATTCAGGCCGCCGCTATGGCGGCGAATCAGTGCGCGGTTTCTGAATGGAGGGAGGTGGCACGTACCCCGTGTTCCCTGCAGCATCGACTGCGGGGAAGGGGACACAGCCGTTCACGACCTTCAGGTGCGGCTTATACGCCAGATACACGCTACCGGCTGTACTGGCGGGAACTGTCTGCAAAAACCCCACGACTGCATCTGAATCGATGACGGCGCGCTCCGACAACGGCGACGCGGCGACTACGGCAAGGAGACCCAATTTAATAGTCTGCTTCAAGAGATGGCGTAAAGACATTCCGGGACGACGAGTTGGATGAGGTGTGAGTCTGAGTACCGGCAGACTGACATGGAAGGACACTATCTGAACTTATATAAGTAGGGCATCAAACCGTGCGTAATATGCCTACGGGCGTAAAGATTACGCCCGTATTTGGCCTACGGGACAGCCGTGCGTAAGTCGGCATGTCGGAAGGTTCAGACGGGACGGGTCCCGGGTGTATAGCCGTAGACGAGCGTAATTTACGGGTGGTCGAGTGATCCTACCAAATCGACAAATTTCAAGCGAGTTATGAACTATATTTGTGTGAAATACGTTACCTACGGTGATGAACCATCCGAAACAACTTCCAGGAATCCGGGTGCGTCTGGGATGCGTCGAGGCCATTTCTCGGCAGGTCAGCGGAATTTCGGACACGTCCGACATGCACCTCACGGCCTGCCGAGGGCCCCGGAGACTGTCAATTGTCATAGGAGTCGACAGCCGACTCCACCGCCATCCAAGCAAGCGGATGGCGAACCTCGGCAAGCAATCGACAATAACAATTGCGCCCGCCAGGCGCCACCCGTAATTCACGCGTAAACGCACGGTTACGGATGCCACATTACACCCCACCCCGTGCCGTTACCCGTCTGACCGTCTAGAGGTCGTAACCGTACGCCCCGTAAACCCGTAAGGTTACGGGGATCTCTCTTTTTTTTTTTTTGGAGTGTTTGGGATAATGAGACTTAGTCGGCAGAAGCATTCCAAGGTCATCCACTTGTGTTGCTGGTGGTGGACCAGACATTGCCGGGGAAGTTTGCTCAGGAGGAAATGCCGTTACGCACAATTATTTAAACCAGTGTGGGACTCCGACCCGAAAATACAATTTATCCTATCCTATGTTGATCAATGATGGGTTGCATACCCACTAAAACCCCCTCTTTTGTCCAGTCATCTGGCAGTGAGTCCTCAACCAGTAGTAGACCACTCCAAGTGCTTAGCACCAGTTGTTTATTCAAGGCTAAAGAATCAAATCTGACTTTGTCTGTCAACAGGAGGTCCCGCTGTAATGCTCAGTTTATAGTGTTCAACCACTGGTTATAAATTTCTGCTGAGGTTAATATTCTGTCTGGATTTGCAATGACATGGTTGACGTGGAGGTTCCAAATCAGGTGCCATGCAGATGATACCAGAACTGCAAATAGTCTTCCTTTCGCATGAATGATGTGTTCTTGGGTAGTCTCTGTAACAGATACCCTATATTGATGACGAACAAGTAAGTATCAATATAGGGTCTGTTAGTAAACATGACCATCTTGTTGGCCCACCGATCAAATTCCTTCTCGCATTTTGCCTCCGCCTCGACGCGCTGATAAATCTGAGAATATTTGAGCATACAGATCTACTTCCAATTCAGAGGCCCCTCCCTTAAACCTAAGAATTTCCTTCATTCGTTGTCGCGATATAAGCTGAGTTTTCTGAAGCATTTTACATAAGCAGCTTTTTGGCCTGATCCTGTTCTGGAGAAGTGACTGGCTGAATCGAGAGATTCTTGCGGGATAGAATGTTTGAGTTTGCTCCAGGAGTCTTTACAAATATTTCCGGATTTTCGACGAGGCCCATCGCTGCAATACAGGCGAACTGGCCGTCGGCTGGCACAGCCACCATATTGCGTAATCAGTCGGTCGCCCAACAATCGGACCGTGATTGCTATCAGCTAGTTCTTGGGGTGATTTAAATTTTACAAGGTTGGATCCTAGTATCAATCCCCAGCTCAGATCAGGCCATCGGTCATATTTTAGTGTCCAAAGTTGTTGGGTGAAAAGCCAGATCAGCTTTTGACCCGATGCACCACACTCCAATGCAATGTGCTCCAGAGATTCAGGAACACCACATGTGTGGAAAATACCTTTTATTTTTGAGTTCTTTATATGACTCCAAAAATCACTGAGTTTGAATGTATTAGACAGGTTGTGCAAAAGCCGCACAAGCCGCATGCGGCTTCATGCGGCTTTTGGCATTGTGCAAAGCCGCGGGGAGGATTTCAATATCCCGAACCCATAAGCCCACCGGAAATGACTCATATGAATATCATTTCGAATGTTCTGTCCATGCGGCTATCCAATCAAATCCAGCGAATATAATGATTTGTCCTTGAGTTTCCGCGTTGATTCCACAGCACCTACAAGCTGAATGACAAATGGAACAGCCATCCCATAGTCTAAAATACTTCCCTCCACTCAGCAGGTTCACTGAATGTTTGACCCTTCGTAGATGAACTCGGAAAATCTCCGTGGCTTTGCACAATGCCCAAAAGCCGTGTGCGGCTTGTGCACAACCTGTCTATTGTGTATACATTTCCAAAAGAAATCCCAGGTTAGTCGTTGGAAAGTTGTAGATTGGAAAACTCTGCAACAGCGCACCTGATACGATCCAGATTTATAAAGGCGGCCTTTGCTGGAACTCGCACTTGGACACAGTCTTGCACATAATCACGAGATCCAAGGCGGTGATCTCAGAACTCACAGTCTGCTGGGATTGTACAACACACCGAATCTCAACAGGCTCATATAAGCTATTGCAGGACTTTCATCTGCACAGACACCGATGGTGAAGCAGTTATCATGCTTGCCTTCCATATCAGACATTGATTCTTTAAGCAAGCGGCAGGGGTTTGACTCCCCTTCGGTGTATCTTTTTTTGCGCACCATGCATGCTCTGCCTCCCAGGTATCCTCTCACCTTTCCGATGTATTCTGACTCCCCTGCAACATTATGTCATCGGTAAGTAAGTAATATATTAAAGCTACATTTCGTGTGTGGATGCATTCATCCTTTCATGTGAAGTCCTCCCCTCCGTGTCTCGATGCAATAAGCGCACCGAGTGCATTAAATCATGTGGTTGTGCTAATCGTCTCACTATCATGCCTCGCCCCGCCTCACCGCGCTGCACTGTGTTGCTCCTCCCCTGGTCACATACAGATACCAAATCGCGAGGTTGTGCGCGTTACCGCAACTCCTCCGGCCACTCCACCCGCCTCCGCGGGCGCCCGTCCAGCGCGAAGCGCAGGTTGGGGACGTAGTGCAGGCCGTCGCCGAGGGGGGGCGCCTATTGGGACTGGGAGGTGTGTCAGCGTGGGGTGGAGTAAGCAAAGGAGAGAAGGAACGAAGGGGTGGGAGGGAGAGGGGAGGGAGGCGGGAAACAACAGTCAGGAAGGGGACAGAAGGATGGGGGGAGGGAGGAGGAGGGGAGAATAAAGGGCGATAGGAAGCCGAGCGAGATTCCAAAGAGATGGCAGGGAGGTAGGAGAGAGACAGATGGAGGGGTGCATCCACGTGGGGCGGCAGGATGCAGGAGGAAAGTCGGGGAGGGCGGGGAAGTGTGCAGAGGGCGATATAAGCACCCGCAGAGACGCGCGCACCCATCCCCAAAACAAAATACCAAACTTTACAGATTTTAAACCAAGCTCAGGGATCTTGGGCTACAATTTGAAGGGATCAGTTAATTGAGATGATCTGTCAAACCGGCCTTCACCCATGCATGGGGACTCAGTTGCCATACTAGTACTCCTCCATTCATCTATGAAAGCAAAAGACAAGAAAGAAAAAGAAAACATTGTGTAAGAATATGTGAAAAATGTGCTACACATGTCTATCACAACCCAGCTAGTAGATGTATGCATGGCTAGATACACTATACATGTGGAATGAATGTTGTCCACTGGACTGTCTCATAGGCCGTAGGCGGAAGTGACCTCAGGGTCATGAATGCCAGTGTCAATGTAATGATGCGTGCAAAAATATAGAGAAATGCACCAAAGATTATTCCCCAAACCATCAGCGCCGCTACTTTTTCAAATGCCTTGGCAGCAAAGTGGTACCGGTGGGAGCGCTCCCCTTCCCCCAATACCATCAAGCCCACAATTGAAATATAAAATGGAACAGCAATCATGGCTGCACAGGAAATCCGCCAGAGGATGACTTCTGTATGGGATGGGAATGAGAGGGGCCATGCAATGCAATGGATAGCACCAAAAAGGAATCCAATCAGTAAAGTAATGGTATCAGCACGTGAAACAATCTTTTCGTCATCGCAGTCTGACCAGAACATGGGAGCCGATGGTATCCGGTCAGGGGGAAGGGTTCGGTCTTGAGCCCCTACTATGACCTTAAGTGCATTGATCATGTTCATCGGCCTCTGCTGCCACATCCGTTGTGGACGCACACCCTGCCCACCAACCACTCGAACAGGACACCCAATGTTTGAAGGTTTCTTCCACCAGAAGAAGTATATCGCAAAGTTCATCATCGCATAGGCACCTGTGACAATTTCCAATTCGGTGATCGCAAGATGCTGGATCCCTCGTGCAATGCATTGTGTCAAAAACCAAGTCGTTTGAATGAGAACGAAGGACTTGGCCAACCAATCGCTTTTGCCTCGGTCCTTTATTTCATCCTCAGTGGGTACAATGAACTGATAGTCACTACCCAGCGAGAACAACTGCCTTTCCGTGAGCATACGGATGGGATTATGGTTTTCCTGTGGATCGTAGATCAATCTGCACGGGGTTGGGCAGAATGGATTCCCGGATATCGGTGAGTTGGGTGGATCAGTAACAGAGGCCCGTTGTAGTAGTTGCCCAGTTTCATCAGGGATATGGGAAGGAGGTTCGAAGAGATGAAACCCTCCCATGATGACGAAAAATCCATGAGTGACCGTCCAATTCGAATCTAGGAACAAAGGCAAGTGTGTCGCGTCATCCATGTGAAGTGTTAAAGTACTAATACACACACCTTTATGTTTCCGGGCGATTTGATGCGCCCCGAGGTGTTGTCTTATGGCCCATGCTAGGATATACTCTGGCACAAGCAGAGCAATTACAAACAACAACATTCGGTTGGAGAGGAATTCCCAGAGGGAATGCCGCAACCGCTGCATCAGCGACATTTCCCGTGTGCTGACCGGCCTCGGGATATTCGGATGCACTGCAACCCAAGTGCACGAGAAGATTGTGACAAGGCAGCTCCATACGATATTCCAAGTCGTTCTGCAATCCTCTGCATCGGGACAGGAAGAGCTCGAAGCGTGTGCTGCGATGGAGGAAGGGAAGGAGTTGCCGTTGATGGGACGCGAGCCAGCGAAGGTGGCCTGACCGATGGAGTAGATCAGGAGGAGCAATAGCATAAGCGATAAGGTAGAGCCCGTGGCCAGTGGTGGTTCGGATTCACAGTTCGTGGTGGTATTAAGGAAGGGGGCGACTGCGGTGCCAGGCAATGCAGCACTGCCAACGGGTCACGAGGTTCGCGGTGATTCAATAGCGGTCGTAGCAGTTAACAAGCGCCGAATAGCCCGGAAATGAATCCAAAGGCGAGGCAATTCTGGTGCCGTACCAATGGAATACCAGTATTCCGGAAAGGCGTGGCTTCCGGAGGTTCCGTATGCTGTGATGGCACTTGATATTAATCGCGACAAGACAACCCTCCGCTTTGCTCCGGTATTCAAGAGCGCAAGAGTAGCGCTGGCAAAGTTCGGTTCGGTTCAGGTTCACGGCCTTTCACTCTGACAACCTCGGCCTTTAGGCCTACCCTACTCGAAGACAGCGGTGAGGTACAGACCTATCACATTGAACGTCTCCTTGAATAAACGAAACATGCTGTACTCCGAGGCCTGCCGGGCAACGAGCCTAGAACTCACAGCAGCGGAGACGAAGCTCAGCGGCCGATATAGCCCATTGCAGGGCCTCAATCTGCACAGACACCGATGGTGAAGCGGTTATCATGCTTGCCTTCCATCATAAGGAAATAGAACCGTGGTAGCAAGCGGCAGGGGTTCGACTCCCCTTCGGTGTATATCTTTTTGCGCACCACGCATGCTCTGCCTTCCAGGCATTCGCTCACCTTTCCGATGTATTCGCCATTGTGACTCTTCTGCAACACTGTGTCATCGGTAAGTAAGTAATATATTAAAACTACATTTCGTGCGTGCATGCATTCATCCGTCCATGTGTATGGTGTTTCCGGCGTCCTCCTCCGCCGACGCTCATAATTAAAGTATAACGTGGGTCCCGCCCCTCCTCCCCTCCGTGTCTCGATGCAATAAGCGCATCGAGTGTATTAAGTCGTGTGGTTGTGCTAACCCCCTCGCCACCCCGCCTCGCCCCTCCTCATCGCCCCGCGCCGCACTGCTCCTCCCCCCCCTGTCGCACACGGATACCAGATCGCAAAGTCGTGCGCGTTGTTACCGCAACTCCTCCGGCCACTCCGCGCGCCTCCGCGGGCGCCCGTCCGGCGTGAAGCGCGGGTTGGGGACGTAGTGCAGGCCGTCGCCGAGGGGGGCGCCTATTGGGACTGGAAAGGTGCGTCAGTATGGGATGGAGTAAAGCAAGGGAGAGAAGGAATGAAGGGGTGGGAGGGAGAGGGGAGGGTGGCGGGAAACCAGAGGGAGAAGAGTCAGGAAGGGAGGTGGAGGGGAGAATAAACGGCGATAGGAAGCCGAGCGAGATTGGTAGGGAGGGGATGGAGAGGTGGGAGAGAGACAGATGAAGGGGTGCATCGGTGTGGGGCAGAGGGACGCAGGAGGAAAGCCGGGGAGAGCGGGGGTGTGCGGAGGGCGATATAAGCACGCGCAACAATCCCCAAATACCAAAAGAAAACCGACTACTCACACACCCACCCCAGCCCGCCGCGCCCGCCCCGTCCCATCGCGTCCTCCCACCCCGCGCGCGCGGAGCCCGCCCACCACACGTTGCCCTCCGTGTCCGGCGCGCCCCACTCGGCGTCGTAGGACGCGAGCGCGCGGCGTTTTGCGCTGGGGGGAGGGAGGTTAGTTAGTATGGATGGACGGATAGAGGGAAATGAATGAAAGAAGGGAGGGCAGGAGGCGGCGGAGAGGGAGGGGAGGGAGAGGGGGGGGACAAGGGGTAGGAAGTGGGGAGGGAGGAGGCGGAGGCGAGGCGGAGGCGGAGGCGGAGAATATAGGGAGGGAAGAGGGAGTAGAGCGGAAGAAGGGAGGGTACCGGGACGGGGACGAGGACGAGAGTGGGAGTGCAGGAGGAAGCGGGAGAGACGAGGAGGCGCAGTGCAAAGTGGGGCCAAGCGCGGTATGGTGAGACGAAGGCAAGGAGAGCAGGAGGCGGGGAAGGGACAGGGAGGCAGGCACTCGCTCCCAAGTCGAGGGGAAGCGGAGACGCGTGTGGCACCGTGCTAGCGTCCGCGCCCACCCAGTCGCGCCCTACCCCAACCCCAGTCCCAATACCAACGCAGTGCAAGTCCCCTCCCACTCCCACTCCCACTCTCACCGTCACGCGCAGAACAAAAACAGAAACAAAAACGCAAAACGCACCGAACCTGCCAACACCCCAGCCCCGCCGCCTCCAGCCCCGCGCTGTCGCGCTCCTTTACGCGCTTTATGCCGAGGCTCTCGACCTGAGGGGTGGCGCGATGATCGAGATTGTATTCGATTTGAGAGTCGCAAGGGTCGGGAGTCGATGGTGAGAGGGATTCGCGTCGAGTCGCAAGGGTCCGTATCGAGGGTGAGGGACGCGCAATGCAATACCGAGGAAAGAAGGAAAAGGGTGAGCAACACCCAGTCAGCTCCGACTCTAATCGACAGGCGAATGGAAAAGAGGCGCGCACCGTCGTCTGCGACAACAAAATGAGCCGCGTATGCTCCGCGCCGAGCGTGAGCGTGAAGAGCGCGAAGAGCGCGGCGCTGCGCAAACACAAATCCGTTAGCGTAACCTTCTTCCCCGCGTATTCGTCCCTCGGACTCACAGCGCGATAATTACCACCTCCTGCGGGTCCACGTCCGTCTCGCCCACCCCGCTCCCGCCCCGCACGTTGAACGCCAACAGGCTTCCAAAGGTGTATATGGTGAATATCGCGGTGGCGTACGCGAACGCGAGGAAGAACTTGTGGTTGCGCGCGCCGACGCACTGGCCGATCCAGGGGCAGTGGTGGTCGAATTTGAGGATGCACTGGAGGGGGAGGGGTGAGTCGCAGATCCAGCACAGTATACCATAGCCAAACACGTACCGTCCCACAAACCCGACAATGGTGCGCCCGATACGGCTTCACGATCGAGCAGCGCGCGCAGTAGCGGTGCGCCGGCAGCAGCGGCGCGGGCGGGGGGAGGCGGCCGCGCGGTCTGCCTCCTCCTCCTCCTCCTCCTTCACGTCTGCGGGAGCGGGAGGAGTGGCGGCGTCCCGCGGAGGGGCGGCGCGCGGTGGCCGGTGGGGGGAGCTCCCCGTTGGGCGGCGATACTCCATTTGGAGCGTGCGGCGCATTTGAATTGGGCGCAGAACCATGCGCCGCAGGAGGAAGGGGTGCCAGGAGCTCCGCATACGCCGGCCCACCTATCCGCCCCGTCTCGATGTCCGCGAGGCTGCTGTCGAACGACGCGTTGCCGGAGTCGAATTCGAACGAGTTGGTACCGTTGCCGTTGCGGTATGCGTCGTGTGGCGCCCACTGCTGCGGCGGGAGGAGCGGTTGGGGGGATTGGGAGACGTACTGTGTTGATTTATAAGTAACGAGTGCGGTAGGAGGAGGAAGGTGGACGCACATCGCGGGCATTCCCAGGCGGGGTGAGGATTACCTGGTCTGCGTTAGAATTGAATTACAGAAGACACAAGGCCGGCGCAGCACACCTTGATATACGCCCAAAGCATCCACGCATACAGAATACTCCACCCCACCAGCAGCCCGACTATTCAACAGAACAATCATCAGCGGTCCCCCGAAAATAGATGGAATAAACACTCACTTCCCTCAGGCCTCCTCCCCCCGTTCATAAGCCTCACCGCAAAGCGCCCCGCATAGACATACGCGGTGTACCCCATGATCCCGAGCGTAACGAGCACCATGAGCTTGCGCACGGCCCACGGCTGCGGCTTGCGCTCGCGCCGCTCGCGGGCGGAGACGCGCGCCTCGGTTATGGTCCCGCAGAATGTCGGCTTGTCGAGGACGACCTTGTCCATAGCTGGCGGCGCATTTGGCATTGGGGATGACGCAAAATGAAGCCGGGCACAGCCATTGTCACAAAATGAACTGTTGACAGATAGGGGTCGACCTTGTTCAACGCTGTTTTATGAGCTGCTGAGCATGAGGAACACGACCGCTTCAATATTGAATATTGAGAATGCGCAGCTGGGAGTCAAAGAACAAGGTCTGACCGAAAACACAGGATCGAAAAAAGATACACCGAAGGGGAGTCGAACCCCTGCCGCTTGCTTCAAGGGAAACATATTTGTAATGAAAGGCAAGCATGATAACCGCTTCACCATCGGTGTCTGCATAACTCCCCTCCCTGTAATGGCTGATATCGGCTCGTTGAGCTTCGGCTGAAGTTCGAGTGTGTTGTAAGTTTTCAGCAAACGCATGGCTGCCCGGACAGAAGGTGTGGCTTTCTCAGGCTCTCTCTCTCCATCTGCCAAAGCCACGTCCCGCTCAATAGGTACTCGATACTGGGTGAAAACTATCCAGTTCATCTATTGTGTCCAAATAGCCTTAGGCTCGTTGCCCGGCAAACAACAGGCCTCGGAGTACAGCATGTTTCGTTTATTCAAGGAGACGTACAAAGTGATCTATAGGTCTGTACCTCACCGTCTTCGAGTCTAATCGTAAGTATAGAGGGCGGAGTGGCCGGAGGAGTTGCGCGATTTGGTATCCGTATGCGACAGAAGGGAGGGAGGAGCGCGGCGCGGCGCAGTGAGGAGGGGCGGGGCGGGATGCGAGAGGGTTAGCACAACCATACGAATTAATACACTCGATGCGCTTATTGCGTCGAGACAACGGAGGGGAGGAAGGGCGGGACCACGTTAGCGTCGGCGGAGGAGGACACGGGGAACGCCATACACATAGACGGATGAATGCATGCACGCACGAAATGTAGCATTTAATATATTACTTACTTACCGATGACATAGTGTTACAGAGGAGTCAGAATGGCGAATACATCGGAAGGGTGAGCGGGTGCCTGAGAGGAAGAGCATGCGCGGTGCGCAAAAAGATACACCGAAGGGGAGTCGAACCCCTGCCGCTTGCTTACATTAGAAATAGGGACGGCGCAATGGAAGGCAAGCATGATAACCGCTTCACCATCGGTGTCCACTGTGTCAGGGATCAGTCCAGTGTTCACCAAAGGTAGCTCTCCGTCTCTCCGGACAGATGCGACAATGCTTTATCGCTCGATAACCCCGCGCACCGTTGGCCCTATATCTATCGAGTCTCAAATATCATTAAATTATCGAACAACACAACTCGTTTGGAGTCTATCGTAGCGGCGCGGGGAAGCAAGAGTTCGACGAGGTTGAATCCTCGTAAACGGGCGGGCAGGCAACACAAGTCGAAAGAAAGCTGGGATATAAATGTCCGATATTTATATTATGACATAGGAGTTGTAGGAAGTACTATCATCCCTCCTCGAATAATCGGGAACAACCACATCAGTAGAACCACTGTTGGTTGGGGTTGCTACCCGGAGCCGCGCAATCCCACATCTGGATCTAGAAAAGGGTCAACCACAGCTCCTTGGTGCCGGAATAAACAAAAAACAAAAAAACGCACGGGATTGCCATTCTTGAGGGCCCCATCAGTCAGGTCGGCGCACTTGCCCTTCCCGCTCCACTCGACCTGCCCGGTGCCGCGCCCGATCTTGAACATCTGGTTCGTATTTCCCGGCGTGCACGTCCAGAGCTGCAGCTTCACGCCGTTGGCGGTCGACCCGCTCGGCACGTCGAGGCAGAACTGGTTGTTGAACGTCTTGATCTGGCCCGCGAGCGGGGGGACGGGGACGGTCCAGGTGATGTTGCCGTTCGGGAACGTATTGTGGAAGTCGGCGTTGTTGAGGCACTCGACGAGCGCGACTTCGGCGCCGTCCGTGGCCGAGGCCGCCCCGAAGCAGTAGGGGCGGGTCCACTGGATTATTGGCAGGTGCAGTCAATTGGGAGTGTGCAGAGAAGACAACAAGGGATGATATGCGTACAGCTTATAGTACTGGCGATTTCATCGCCAGGCCTGCGGAAAATTCAGTTTGTTGCGGTAAAAAGAAACGCACGAAATGCTCACTGCTCGGTATCAGGGTTGGGAGCGCCCGCCCAGTTCTGATTCGCGGAGCCTTCCGTACACGTCCAAATCTGCAGCACGTTGCCGTCCGTAATCTTCCCATCCGAGAGGTCGTTGCACTTGTCCGTGCCGCTCCATTGGAAGGTGTTTTCCGTAGGCTGCGCAATCCACTGTTGATTCTTGCTCCCCGAGATACATGACCAAATTTGCAGCTTCGTGCCGTCGGCGTTGACGCCGTCCTTCACGTCGATACACTGGAAAATACGGAGATGAAGACCAATCACTAGCATGCACATTAAAGTAGGAATCCCACCTTGTCGCCGAATATCTTGATTTGTTGCGGGCCGACAGGAGTCCGTACGTCGAACGTCACGTTCCAGTCTTGGTTTGCGGTATTCTCGGTGTTGCAGTTGTGGATGATGAGCGGCTCGCCATCCGCGTTGTCGGCCACGGCCATACAGCCCTGGATTCCAGCATTGAAAACTAATTTGATTCAACATGGTCAGTCGCGAATAGCATTCGTGGGTCGACGAGGACGTACAGGCGGCGTTGGAGCTCTGGATTTCGACGGCAGCGACGGAGAGGGAAAGGGACACGACGGCGAGGAGAACAGAGAACATGGCGTTTTCGATGATGGCACTGGCTTGACCCCTTCCTGCCTCATTTTATAGTACAACAGATTTGAATAGGCGGGGGAAGATGCCCTCCTCACGTCATGGCCTGAAACACTGCAGTAAATAGAACGAGGTGTATAAATTCCGGGCCCTGCGAAGCCGTCTCGGGAGGTTTCAACATTCATTCGGGTGTTCTCTTTGGCGACTCAGCCCACATTGACGTGCCGACACCGAACCAGGTTCCGGACCAAGGTAACTCCAACCACGGCTCCCGTACGCCGTGGATTGTTGCCTCCATAATTTTCCCCTGGCTTTCAACGTGTTCGTAACCCCGATTTCGGACCGCCAGTGTTTTGAGAGTAAGCAGGGTTGAAGAGAACAATTGAAAAATGAACTTGAAGCAACACAACAGAGAGGCGAATGTTGAGAAATAGGGGGCTGCAGGATCTGCCAAGTATTTAGTCATTTGTTTGTTGATTTATACAGGAGTTCTTTCCTTGCTTCCTACCATCCGGGTACGCGGAGTGCGACGGCGTCAACAGCGAAAGGCTTGGCAGTGCCAGCAAATATGATTCCTTCTTGATCCCTCCGCCAGAGATGTCGTCAAGAGGTCTGGCTTCTGATGTGTCAAGTAAGCGAAGTGATTTGACGGGCACGGCCGGTTCCAGAGTTTCAACAGCGGCCGTAACGGGTCTACGGCCATATGTTAGTATGAAATCAACCCTTGAAATGTATTGTTATAACTGCGATAACGTTAATTAAACACTCCCTTCAAGCCTCTTGGTTGATTTTGTCTCCCAAGTCCAATTTCGGGAGCAACTGCGGGGAGAAGGCACTCAATAAAGCAATACACTTGTCCAGAACTTCAAATGAGAACCCTTACATGAATAGCAATGCATTTTGGGCAACTTCTCCTTCCTTTGCGCATGAGGAGCGAAATATTGAGTCATGGTTGAACCTCGGCCATCATATTCGGAAGGTGCCGAACATTATGCAGAAAGAAGGTTTCGGGTACACAGAAAGTTAATATCTGAAGAAATGATGCGGAGTATACTGCTGGAAGACACAAGACATCTTGCGGAAAATATTGGCTCCAGTAGTTATTTTGAAGGTAAAAACGATGGGGCCGTTCAACGTAGACTCGTAACCAGTCTGCCTACGCCATTCTAACAAGACGGGCTTGTTGCCGTAGGCAGACTGGTACTTCTCGGATGTGTCAATCGAGCTGGGGCGGAGTTTGAAATTAAGTTAGTGAGACCGATGACGCAATGATGCAACGAGCTGCGGCAATTCCGGAGATCACGGTCCGAAGTTGATCACCACTAAAACTACCCTCAGGTTTTACGGTGTTCTGTCCCACAAATACAAAATGTAAGGAGGCAAAATTGGAGGGATACAATTTTAATTTATTTTCCCCGCTTCAACCATTAAATAAGCTTCAAAATTGAGCACAAAATGAGTAAGATTTTTAAAAGGTCACTTGAATTTCAAACTCCGCGACAGCCCTTTTGGCGGCTCTGAGAAGTACCAGCCTGCCTACGGCAACAAGCTCGCCTTGTTAGAACGCCGTAGGCAGGCTGGTTACGAGCCTACGTTCAACGGCCGTCACGGCCGCTCTCTGACGGGCGGTCAGGGCATCAACCCATCCCGTAACCGTCCCGGCGTTGCGGATGGAGAAAAATCTTCAACGGGACAGTACGGGTACCCGTTCGACGGGTGCCGTAGAATCGTCGCAACGGGCACGGCGTGCAGCTCTATCTTTAGCAGACGCTGCATCCCCTGCTCATCTGCTACCAATAGTGTTTTCCGGGTCGGGCCGGGCCTGAAAGCTCGGGGCTTGGGCCGGGCTTGGGCGGGCTTGGGTCGGGGAGAACCTCAGGCCCGACCCAACAATCGGGCTTGAGGCCGGGTCGGGTCGGGCTTGGGCCCAGGCCCGGGGCTTGGCAGTAAATAATTATATATATATATTCAACAGCGAAAAAACTTGAAAAAACTTCCTCAATACCCCCATTGTCCTCGCCCTCGTCCCATTTCTCAGCTAGGCATGCATCCCAAACTGTGTTCACGGGAAATGAGTAAGTGAGTTACAAAATTAAGGTTACAAACAATAGAACAATGACGCACACATCAAAATTATTAGGTGAATCCCGTCCAAATTTCGATGCAGTGCGTCATGGATCAAAAATACCTGCAGGTGATCTCACACCGCCGGTTCCTCAATTTAACAGGCATTTAAGTTAGCTACACTTTTTTAAAGTATCTTAATACACATAAATTGGCCAGAAACTGAATTTTATATATTTGACTTGCAACCTGACAAAATCTAATCTCTAACCTAATCTGTCAAAGTTCAAATAAATGTCCATGAAACTTCGAGTATTGCCCCACCTTTCGCTGGCAATGAAGTACAATATGAAAAATAGGGAATAAATGGTCTTGAAGTGAGTGCCAAAACTATAGGTATCAGGCCGGTTGATATGCCTATCAATACTTTAGATTTTGAATTAAGTTGGAAGGAAAATGAAATGAGATGTATAGATTCTTGTTTAAGGGGGTTTTAAACTGAATAAAAAACCTCAGATTTTGGACACCATTAAACTCATCTGCAGAGTCTGCAGATGGTCTGCAGATGAGTTTAGTCGTGTCTGAAACCTGAAGCTTTGTATTCAGTTTAATACCCCTTTAAATGAGAATCCATACTTCTTATTTCATTTCCCTCTAAACTTAGTTCTAAATCTAAAGTATCAACAGGCTTATTGATTGCCTCAATAGCTATATAATAGAGTGAAGTAAACTCAGATGGGCACTTCAGAGTGAACGACTATATTGAATACCTAATAGAGTGAAGTAAACTAATATAGTTGTGAGTAGGAAGAATAAATAAAGAGAGAGAAAAGAAGTACCTCAGACGGGCACTTCAGAGTGAACGACTGAGGTACGACTTCCTAGCTACGAGTCTTATATAGGTAGGTAGGAGCGATTGGTAGTAAGGGATGTGGTAAAACAGTATGAAATGAAATAGATAGGAGGAATAACGGTGTCAACGAGCGCGGGTGCGCTCCGGCTATATGGCCAGCCGAGCCACTACTTCGACACTATAGTTTTGACACTCACTTCAAGGCCATTTATTCCCTACTTTTTATATTGCACTTCATTGCCAGTGAAAGGTGGAGCAATACTCAATGTTTCATGGACATTTATTTGAACTTTGGTAGATTAGATTAGAGATTAGATTTTGTCAAGTCACAAATCAAATATATAAAATTCAGTTTCTGGCCAATTTACTATTTCGGACTGGGAACCTGGCCACCTTAGAGGTTTTGGCCCCTCAGCAGCCATGGCGAGCGACATTCCCAGTGACTATGAGCTTACAATGACGGGCGCACATCCTGCGAACAATTTGAGCCCTCTTCGGCCCATTTTCGCGAAGCTTTGAGTACATGGCAAATTTATTTCCATGGGAGGTCCCGAAAAGGCAATGGACACGGAACCTGGCCCACCCTCGCAAATCCGTTGTTGGCGACTAAGTTGGCGGCCTTGCGGTGTATAACAATGTTCAAGGGTCATGAAAATCTGTCATAGACCCTAAAACAGTACATTGGACCTACAACAACTTCGGAACTAAGTGCTTCCAATGAGAGGTAAGAGCGGCGGGATCCATGCTGCCAAACAAACGAGGCCGGCGCGCCAGTGAGAAGACGGGTCTGGCCAAAATAAGTTGTAGGGAGGTTCATAAGAGGCCAATGGACATACCTAGACCCGCTATTCCGCTTCTGCATCGTGCTCCCGAGAACCCGATGTTTAGATTTCAATACCACAAAAATTTGGGTGAAATTCGGTACTAGACGTATTGAGGGAGGTATCGGGGAAATAAAATTCTGGAATATATTCAGAATAGAACCTTTACCTATCGAGGTGGGCCATGCCAAGTGCTGGACTCAGAGTGTCAAAGGGTCATTTGATATAAAGGTTGTCCCGTTGTGGTCTTCAAGTTCGGAAAGTCATCATTTACGGGAGTTTACGACTGAAGGAGTGAGGATACAGAGAACCTTGCAGACCTAGAGAGAAGCCTGGGATTAGGGAAGAAGAACGAGCCCCCAAAATCGTAAATTGATAAAGAATTGGTGAAGAAAGGAGCGGGATGGGCGCTCGGAGATAAGAAATTGATGTTCTCACCCTGCGGCCCGACATCAACCCAGCCACCGCTTAACACCAACCCATCACTTTCGGCCGAAAATTGACATGGACGCGCGCATAGGTTGTACTATTCTAACCCCTGATGTGTCCACGCACCCCGAAGTGGAATTTTTGGGAATTCCTGCGGCAAATCTCAATAGAATCCTTAGAGAAAACAGTATATGATGGGCATGGGCTATAGTAATCTTCTCCCGGAAATTCAGATTTATTGCGCAAGGAATGAGGGCTCAAGAAAATCCGGATGGCCGAAAAAGCCGGTTTTTGATCAAAACCAATTCCACTTCCCTGATATCTCTTCGTCTAGACCATGGATTGCCCCAGAAAAAATTCCCCGGAATGCTGTATGTGTTTCAAGTTGCTTCAGAGACTCAGCTTGAGTGGAAGGGAAAAATTGCATGCAGCATAAAGCAATGATGTCGATTCCACATCAGGGGTCAAAAGTGGCATCAAAAACCGGCATTGTCGTACCAATAGCTCTCATTCCTCAAATAATCTGTAAACTCTGCAAGTCACATATCATGACTCAATAAATGTCCCAGAGCAAGATCCAGCCAAAAAGATTAAATTTTGCGGGAGGGACGGCTCGCCATCAAAACCGTGGACACATCAGGGGTTAGGATAGTATTCTACCCCCCGAGTACAAAAAATGGCAGATACCCCAGTATCTAAGCTTATAATTGACAAGTGGCCAGGTTCCTAGTCTGGCCAGGTAGGCGGTCCGAAATAGTATGTGTATTAAGATACTTTAAAAAAGTGTAGCTAACTTAATGCCTGTTAAATTGAGCAACCGGTGGTGTGTCTGGACTCGTGATGACAGTTGTAATATTTGGCCGGCCAAGCCCGGTGGAAAAGCCTGGGCCTAGGCCCCGGGCTTCGGGCCTGAGAAAATGTCAGGCCCGACCCTAGGCCCAGTTGAAAACCGGGTCGGGCCTGAAAGCCCGGGCTTGGGCCGGGCTCGGGCCTGAGCCCGAGCCCGGCAAATCACTAGCTACCAATTAATTTGTTCACCTCTAAGTATTTTGAATGTGATAATCTTGTGCATGTGTATGCCCACAAATTTGACATTTGACCTGGACCATGACAAACTTTCGAGACTCTGTATTACCAAACAATGAACATCATGTAACACGATCTGAACACATTCACGTTTATGCTTTCGAGACCACGTTGTACCTACAATGGACGATTTGCGCTTACCCAGGAACTCTGCTTTGCATCTTGATCCTTGATAAGTGGACGCTTTCTGGTTCCAGGCTCCTCGTTCAGTCGGCCCTCAACTTCAACCGTCGATTCTTTGATCACCAACACATTCAGTTCGGTCCGTTTACCCTGAAACAATACAGTTCTGCTCTCCAAATCCCGGCTGGGCCTTCACTTCAACCGTCGGTTCTTTGATCGACACCTTCAGTTCGAAAGGAGTCTACAAAATGAATACAGCTCTACTCCCCAAATCCAGCTTGATCCTCTACACGCTCACTGCGTCTTCAGCCGTCCCATCGTGCCCGAATGAAGGCAGGTTGTTGGAGTCTGGCTGGATGCTATGTCGCCGGTATCAGGCTCCACTGGCCTGCGTGCTTGAATCCAACTCGCCCCCAGCACCCCAAGCACTCTCTGAAAACAAATTTGTTGGCACTCCCCGGCGTCGGCCCCCCAGTCCGTCTTTCCGTCTTCCATCCCATCCCATATACCTTTCAATTCCCTCAAACTTCGGCCTTGTTAGTTATCCGCCTTGCTCCATTGGCTTATCCGAGTCCCGTTGTTCTCGTTGTCGCGGACTCTCGCCGCCACCGACCCCACGTCTCAGTTTGACTGTCCGGGCTCCTCCGACTTCGACTTCGACTCTTGACCCCAGCTTGTTCTCCACCTTTCTGAAACTACCACCAGCAGCAGTGAATTACCTGCTCATCCATCACCTCCAACAGAACATGGGCGCTGCAAACAAAGCCGAAGCCGGTGGCGGCTGTTGTGGTTGGTATCCCAGCCTCGATGCCGCCGCCTTCCATCTCATCCTTAAATCAACACAGCGCATTTGACATTTGCAGGTACAGTCTTGTTCTCCGGCCACGAACCACGGTGCAACGCGAAAGCATTCGGGGCGGGGTAATACGATACAGCCTTGCTGGGTGCTGCGGGTCGTGTTGCGATTATTAAGCTTCGACGGGAATTCTATGGACAAGTGGGATTGGCGAGGGCGCTCTCCATCCCCTGCCGTCTCCGATTCAAAATAATATAATTGCGATTCCTTTGTTCTTATAAGCATCGCGCTCATGGAACAGTTTGTAGTCGTCGACCATTTATCGCCGTCAACTTCTGGCATTCCAGTAATTTCGATGCATTCACGAGGTTTGTATGTAGTACTACAGCACAGAGGTTACAATGGATGTACAATTTGTGTATTCTTCATTCGCAGATCTAGAGCTCATCCCAGGAAGTCTGTCTCTCCCTTCTTGATAACAGCATCCAAGCCCGCCTCAATCGGTGTCTCGCCACCGACTATGTCGATGGCAAGTCCCGCGGCATCTTCCCGATCAAGCAGCTTCGCGAGAGCAAGAGCGACGTCGTCCCGCTGTGTGCAGCACTAGTTCACGATTTGATTATTTATACACAGAAAGAAGAACGCACAGAAATTGTAGGGGCCAGATGCGTCCGCCCGATGGACGCCTTCCCTGTCCCGGGTTCGTTGTTGAGTACACCGGGGCGCAAGATCGTCCACTTGAACGCGTCGCGCTTCACGAGGTTCTTGTCTGCCTCGTACTTGCACTTTATATACACGGCCATGGCGCCGCGGAGGCGAGTCGACATCGCTTTGTCTTCCTCCGTCTGATGATACACACAGTCAGTTGTGAGACAAATTAGATGAGATGAGCCGCCGAGTACGCACGTAGTGCGCGGGAATCTTCTCCGGATCGCGCAAATCGATGGCGGAGACGAGAATCAGGCGCGGGCGCGTTCCCTGCACACCCTCAATTGCATCGAAAACCTTCAGCGCGCCCTCGTAGTCGACGCTCTTCGTGCGCTCCTCCCCGCCCTTGCCGCCCGCACCGGCGCTAAAGTACACGACATCGACGCCCTGGAACGCCGCGGTGAAGTCCCCCACGGCCGATTTCCTCGAGCGAGAGGAGGAGGGGTGTCGCGGAGGCGGCCTTGATGTCCTCCTCGTGCGCTGCTGAGCGGATGATGGAGGTAACTGCGTGCGAGGGCCCGAGAATCCGCGCCAGGCGTAGGGACACCTGTTTCGCATATTTGAGCGGGGAATTCGATCCGGGGATTGGATGGGCCATCTCACATTTCCGTGCCCGCCGACGATGACAATTTTCTTGGACATCTGTAATAAGCGTTGTAAAGCTAATTCGGACAAAGTTTGGGCCACTGTGGGCGGCGGAAGTAAGATAACCGGCCACTCTCGGGCCGGTTATTGACGTCATCGATTCCTGTCCGAAAAAGGAAGGAGGGTTCAACCTTGGTTCAACCTCTGATTCGACTCAAATTCAACTGCCGCTGGAGTGCTCCGAAAAACAAAGATCCCGCTGATTTTTAAGTGAAAGCATCGCAGCTGGGTATGAGACTGAATAAGGCCACGTCTGCAAGGCGAGAGGTTCACAATTCAATTCAACATTGTCGTGACAAACCAAACGACTAGTGTCATCCTACGAGGATGCAAGGAACGGCAAACGGCCGCACCTGCACAGCACATTTATTTATTTCCATTGAGTATTGCCAGCTTAACAGCAATCACATTGTCCCAACGATTAGCCACAGATTAGCCTAGGCCCGTATGGGATGCCAGCGCGCATGATGTGGCCAAAGGTCATTTCAGGCGTCGACAAATCGACGCGGGGGCGCGTTTTACGGATGTGAGCAGAGACCGGGCATCTATGTCGATGGTGAGGTTGAATGCGTTAAAATAAATATGTGTAGAGTGCACCTGGTTTGGTTTGTCAAGAGAACGGCGTCGGGGTGCTGGAACGTGAAGTCGTTGTTACGGCTCGGGTCGGCGCCAAACACTGGGTCATCGAAGAGAGGGGCAAGATCGACGGGGGGACCCTGCGGAATAGTGAGCGATGTAGACTTGAACGAAGAATTAGGGAGTGGCGTACACTCTTCCGCGGCGGCCAACCATACGTCTGCTGGCGAGTGAGCCCGCCTGGACGATCGGGTTGTCGGTGAGGAATTTGGGCTTGTTGGGCTACGGACTGATTCTTGTGCTTCGCATTGCGGGATAGTTTTTTGTAGCAATAAATCTAAACCTATTTGAGCGTATAGAAAGTCCAAAAAGGATGAAGGTTCTCACTTACAACTAAGGGGGGCCCATTCAACGCTCACGAAGATTAGAGATCAACTTGTGAAGGCTTTTAGATTTATTGCTACAAAACTATTCCGCAATACGAAGTAAAAGCCAAAATCCGGCCATCTTTAGGTTGCTCGCGTGTTGGGGCATTGGAAATACCAATGACTTTGCCAGCTGGACAAACTCATCAACTCATGGCTCCGTAAGCCTCCAAGTCAAGGTCAGGCGCGACGCGAACATTGGTTCCCGGTGCTCGTGGTGAACACTGAATATATAAGAGATAACCAGAGGTAAGAAAAGTCAGTGCTGGACTCGAGACGAATCAAAGCAAAGATGAGGGACTTCCCTCGGAGCGACGATGTCCATAGACAGTGGATGAAGGATCTGATGGATGAACAATACTATTACGAAGGTCAGTTGAAGAGCTTACCTGGGTTGTACAGGATGCTGATCGGCTTCGATTTTGGGTGAATGGAGGATATCGCGACTTCCCGTAGTACAAACATCCCTCAGTCGTTCTTTATTCCTGACGACTGAGGTATGAAGTTCTTACGTTCTCTACAGTTAATTACTTTACTGACTACTAGACATGGCCTTCGCTTCGCTCCGGCCGAAACACAGACATGTTGAGAAATAATTTCATGCAAGATCGCTGAAATTGCAGGTGATAAGTGAAACTCAACGTCAAAGTTGCAAACCAGTTCAAAAGAATTAAATCTGTATTCAACAATTTGGCTCATTCATGCGAAGGGCTACATGGGGTGCAACAAATCATATCACAGTACAATGGAACACATTGGTCGTTACATACATATCAAAGTGTTATCGAATGTTTGTATGGGAGCCTGACTACATAAGACTACGCTGTTCTAGCATCCAAAATGAGATGCGTGGTACGTACCGAAAGCATATGTCTCTCCTGCTAAAAAAATAAAAAGGTAAAAAGAGAGAGAAACCAATTGAGATGTTTGCGGGAGAGTGACCGAACGGAATATCAGCAGTGTTACAGCTGATAGAATAAATTTGCAGTTAATAATAATTTTACATGAGTATCGAATTTGAGACCCTACACGTCAAAATGCTACGCGAAAAGCGTCTTTGGCGCATCTGTTGAGTCGCCGGAAGCTAGATAGGCGTCGGCGTGATGCATCGGGCTGAAAAGGGTCGTCCAGTATAAGGGCGATGCACATCAAGGCTCATGGAGCTGCGTAAGTATCAGCAGTGGCGAAAGAAATAAGAAGAGATGAGGAACCAACCACCACATAATGCCTCGCTCACGGAAACATCGGAAGCTTTGAAATTGAATAAGAATTTGTGGATGTAATACGTGTTGATCACGGAGTTAACATACCTCAACGGCGCAGCGGACGTAACCGGTAGCTTCACCGGTGCCCGAAAATTGTATATGAGCATTCGAGATGCCCTAGCTGAGAAGAATTATGAGCAGTAGGTCAGAGGAAGGAAGAATGAGCGAGAACCACACTACCTTGCCAAATACACATCGGGCAGCTAGTGCGAGGGAAGTTAATTTGTGTGGCCCTACAGGCGGTCAGCGCGCGTGTACCCGGAAGTGGTGGTGCGGGGGAATGGGCTATCTGAAAAACATGTACGCTGGACATTAAAGAGGTAAGAAATAATTCCAGAGCGTCGAAAGAGCAGTGACTCACTGGAACCAAAAAGATTCCGGAAGAAAATAGTCGCAGCACAGCGTAACATCGCAAGAGGATGGAAAGGAGAAGGCTGACGGAGAAAACACGCATTGATACTTCCATTGAATATCACAGGGTACACGACTCAGATCAGTGTATAACTCCAGATTTTTGACGCTTGAGGAATGAGATAGCCAATTGAAATATCGGTCGGTCATTTATAAGACATCGAAGAGGTTGTTCAAAAGATGTTGATATATGGAGCCCCTGAGATTGAGAGCCGTCCTTAAAACGAATGCCATTCCAGGGGAGTTGAGGAATATTGAAGGGTTTGACAAAGAGTCATCGGTTCAGCTTGAGGTCGTGCAGCATGTTGATGGGTGTCGATTTGCTCCGAGGGCCCTTGAAGAGCGCAGCGGGATCAGACTCCGAGTCGACGGGCCTGCCATTTCTAGTGGGTCTTGAACAAAAGAAGTGTTCAACACTGGGCTGCTGAGTGACAAAAAAGGCCCGGTCCTGGCGCATTGCTGGTAAAGGGACTGGAAAAATAGAGGTGCAGAAGCCGGGAACACAGAGGGGAGATGATGGGTGTAGTGAAAGAAGATGACGGAAGAGTACCTGCCTTTTGAGAGGGCATTGAGCGGCTGATCGGCGATGCTGAAAATAAACGGTACCCCAGCCCTCAAAGCTAATCTGTGATAAGCCGGGGTCAGTCGACGGACTCAGAAAATAAAAGGAAATGGCGCAATCTTCGGTCGATTCCCGAGGTAAGTATCCTGTGGCAGGCTTGATCATCTATGGACGGGCCGTCTGGACGTGCTGTATTATGTGAGCAGAACAAAGGCCAAATGTACGAGAGCTTGCAGAGGGCTTCATTAATCCAAGGAAGCGGTTCAAAGAAGTTTTGAAGGACGAAAGACGTTGGCAGAATGTGGGCATAACGATGGGGGGAGGAAAGCCTACTAACTCCTTTGAGCGGGCATTGAACGCTGTTTTCCAGGGATGCATGTCATCGGCACAGCCCGTCGGAGCGCTCCGGGAAGATAAACTGTGATGGTGCACATTTAAATGCATGGTGAGCGGCCGAAGAGTGACGGAGACAAGAGGTTGGTCGGGCCGCTTCGCGGCCTCCCACCCCTTCCGAAGATTTATAGCAGAATACTTTACGATCCTTATAGAATAACGGGCATCTGCAAGGCGTCTAGGTAGAGTCACCTGGCTCGCCATCAACATCTATTTAGACGAGAATTGGGCGCCTGCTGTGGGAGAATCCACAGTTTCGGGGACAAAAGACCCAAATCCAGGGCGTTTAAGGCTTCGGACGGACACCCGTAATTTATAAAGAGTAGGATAGGATAGGATAGGATAGGATAGGATAGGAAGGATAATGGAACGGGGGTGCAAACATACAGCTGGACGGGAAAAAAGGGCCTTCTTGGACATTCATCGTGCGAAATTGCGTGCTGTCCACGAGCCGCTCACGGCAACCAGTCTTATCTTCCACCTCCAAGTCCACTGCGCAGGGAATACATCCTCCTCATCCTTTGTGTAGGCGGCTCTTTCTGCTGTGTAATCTTGCTTGTGGCTCACATAGTGTCCCATGTACATCAGATCGGCGCTGTAACGATCTATTTTGACATGTCTCACCACGGTAATGAATCCAAGACCATCAAGAACTACTTTTTCGGTGCGTAGGGAAAATTGTTTGGGACATCGACATCATGATTTCTTTTCCCCAGGAGGCATAGGAGGCAATGGTGGAGGGGGGCGGCGTAACAGGTGGTGGCGGGGGTGCTGGAGAGGGTCCCACTATGAATTATGATATCGGGATCGTTGGAAACTTCACGAATAATATGTATGTCGGTGAAGTGTCCCCCGTCCCTTTTCCCAAAGTCCTTTCTCAACAATAGCAGTGGTGGCTTCCAGATGTACGACTCCAATTTATTTGCGGTTTCCCCCGGAGGATCCCTTGTGATCCAGAGTCATGGGTTAAGATGATTGAAATCTTCTGTGTTGAATAATTTTCAAGCTGAATTACGTCTAGACTCGTTGAAGACCTGGGCAAGTGGTTGGAGTTTCCTCCCGATACAAAGGATAAACAGTATCACCTGCGGAGCCTCCATCACAAAGCCACTGGGCACTGGCTCTTACGTGAAGACCGATTCGTCAAATGGAGGGCCACGCCCGGCTCTTTATGGATCAAAGGAATCTGTAGGTCAATTTCATTCAGTTCCAATCCCACATCTAACAATTGATCGCAGCAGCCGGTACCGGAAAGAGTGTACTAAGGTGATTTGTATTGCTACTATGCACAAGATCTGCCACTGACAATACCCACACGGGCAGTTCAACAGTGATCGAAGAGATCGCCGTGACCTGTCCCGAGTCGTCCACTGTTGCATATTTCTATTTCGATTTTAGAAACGAGAGGCAGCGCATGGACACCATGCTACGGTCGATCATCTGGCAGCTCTCTGGACGGTCGCCTTTGCCTTATAGCGCTCTTCATCGGCTGTATAAAACGCTGGGAAACGGAACCATACAGCCGCAGCAGGTCCATCTTCAAGGACTCCTCGAGGATTTACTTTCAGAGCTGGACCGGACATATATTGTCATTGATGGGCTCGATGAATGTGACAAGAGCGACTGGAAGCCTCTTGTCCAGTTCATTCACAGCCTATGCCATACCACCAAAAATGCACTGCATCTCCTGTTTACCAGTCAACCTCTTGAGGAATTCCAAAAAGCATTCAAGGATGTAACCTTCATTGAGCTTGGTTCCGCGGTCTCCACCGGCGATATTAGATCCTTTGTTGGCAGTGAAGTTCCCGGGATCGGAAATTGGGCTAGTGATGACAAGCATGTGAAGCAGGTCACAGAGCAGATTGTGCAGAAGAGCAATGGAATGTTGGTCCTTTCATTGCTCTGTAATTTGTCCTTGAGCTAATTTGAATATCCAGGTTTCGCATGGCCGCGTGTCTCCTCATTGAACTAGGTGGTTGCCATTGGGAAGACAACTGGGAGAAGACCCTCACAGGCCTCCCGGCTGATCTCTTCGGGATTTACAGTCGTTTCTTAACCCGGGCGAAAAAAGAGACTGTCCCAACGGTTTTTATTCAAGCAATTTTACGGTGGCTTGTGTTTTCTGCCAGACCAGTTACATCGGACGAGCTGGCAGATGCTATTGCATTCCGCCTATCTGACCCCGCATTTGACTTTGCCGACCTGGCTAAATCCATTTACTCCCCGAATAGTCGCCGGGGCAACTCTGACATCTTCAAATTGTTAGAGGGCCTGATAGTGATTAAAAATGATGGCTCAGCTAAACCGTCAATCGCTCTCGCACATTCGTCTGTCAAGGATTATATCCTTTCACCACAATTCCGGCAGGAATTCAGCTCGATCATTGACCTTACGAAAGAGGCCTCCCATAAATTTATTACCCAAACTTGTGTCCGCTATCTCCTCCTTTTTGCTGACACCAACCATTCAATGACCAGGGACACACTCCCAGACTACCCAATCTCCTTGTATGCAGCAGAATATTGGCTCCATCACCTGCAGCTTTGCAATGACCAGGACCAGGAGGCAATATTTCCCTCGACAAGGTGTCTCCTGGAGGATGGAAGCAGTCAACATGCTGCTTTGTACCATTTGCGTCACTTCCGTCCGTATGGGACTGATGTTTGGGATAAACCCATATCACCCTTGTGTACGTGTTCCGAAATGGGCTACACCGAGGGGGTGCGCTTTCTGCTTATTGAGCACAGCGCATCCATTGACCAAGCCACCGAAGATGGGTGGACTGCGCTGCATCTCGCATCATGGAATGGTCACCTCAACGTCTCGCAGCTGCTCATTGAGCACAGTGCATCCATCGACCAAACAACCAAAGATGGCAGGACTGCACTGCATCTTGCATTGCTGAATGCTCACCTCAACGTTGCACAGCTGCTCATCAAGCACAGCACATCTGTCGACCAGGCCACCCAAGATGGCAGTACTGCGCTCTATTTCGCATTGGAGAGGGGTCACCTCGATGTTGCACGGCTACTCATTGAGCACAGCGCATCTGTCGACCAAGCCACCAAAGATGGCTGGACTGCACTGCATCTCGCGTCACTGAAGGGTCGTCTCAATGTCGTGCGGCTGCTCATTGAGCACAGTGCATCTGTTGACAAAGCCACCAAAGATGGCAGGACTGCTCTGCATCTTGCATCGCTGTATGGTCACCTCAATGTCATGCGGCTACTCATTGAGCATAGTGCATCCGTCAACCCAGCCACCAAAGATGGTAGGACTGCACTGCATCTCGCATCGCTGAAAGGTCGCCTCAACGTTGCGCGGCTGCTCATTGAGCACAGTGCATCCGTTGACCAAGCCACCAAAGATGGCCGAACAGCGCTGCATCTCGCATCGAAAGAGGGTCACCTCGATGTCGCGCAGCTGCTCATTGAGCACAGTGCATCAGTCAACCAAGCCACTAAAGATGGCTGGACTGCACTCCATCTTGCATCAGAGGGGGGGTCACCTTGACATGGCTCGGCTGCTCATTGAGCACAGTGCATCTGTCAACCAAGCCACCAAAGATGGCAGCACTGCGCTGCATCTCGCGTCGCTGAAGGGTTGCCTCAACATTGCGCGACTGCTCATTGAGCACAGCGCATCTGTTGACCCAGCCACCAATGATGGCTGGACTGCGCTGCACCTTGCACTGCTGAATGCTCACCTCGATGTCGCACGGCTACTCATCGAGCATAGCGCATCCATTGAGCAAGCCACAGAAGATGGCTGGACTTCGCTGCATCTCGCATCGAAGGAGGGTCACCTTGACATTGTGCGGCTGCTCATTGAGCACAACACATCCATCGACCAAGCCACCGAGGATGGCTGGACTGCACTGCATCTCGCATCAAATGAGGGTCACCTCAACATCATGCAGCTGCTCATCGAGCACAGCACATCCATCAACCAAGCCACCGAAGATGGGTGGACTGCACTGCATCTTGCATCGAGGGAGGGTCACCTCCATGTTGCGCGGGGGCTCGTTGAGCACAGCGCATCCATTGACCAAACCACTGAAGACAGCCGGACTGCGCTGCATCTTGCATCACTGAAGGGTCGCCTCAATGTCGCGCGGCTGCTTATTGAGCACAGCGCATCCATCGACCAAGCCACCAATGATGGCTGGACTGCCCTCTATTTCGCGTTGGAAGGGGGTCACCTCGATGTCGCACAGCTACTCATCGAGCACAGTGCCTCTGTCAACCAAGCCTCCCAAGATGGCAGGACTGCACTCTATTTCGCATTGGAGAGGGGTCACCTCGACATTGCACGGCTACTCATTGAGCACAGTGCATCCGTCGACCAGACCACCAAAGATGGCAGGACTGCGCTCTATTTCGCATTGGAGAGGGGTCACCTCGACGTTGCACAGCTACTCATCGAGCACAGCGCATCCGTCGACCAAGCCACCCAAGATGGCAGGACTGCGCTCTATTTCGCATTGGAGAGGGGTCACCTCGACGTCGCCCAGCTACTCATCGAGCACAGCTCATCCGTCAACCAAGCCACCAAAGATGGCTGGACTGCACTGCATCTCGCATCACTGAAGGGTCACCTCGACATCGTGCAGCTACTCATCAAGCACAATGCACCCGTTGACCAAGCCACCAAAGATGGCAGGACTGCTCTGCATCTCGCATCGCTGTATGGTCACCTCAATGTTGTGCAGCTACTCATCAAGCACAATGCATCCGTTGACCCAGCCACCAAAGATGGCAGCACCGCACTCCATTTCGCATTGGAGAGGGGTCATCTCGACGTCGCACGAACACTCATTGAGCACAGCACATCCGTCGACCAAGTCACCAAAGATTCCGGGACTGCGCTCCATTTCGTTTCGGAGGGGGGTCAGCTCGATGTCATGCAGCCACTCATTCAGCACAGCGCCAGCTTATCTGCCGAGAGGACAGCAGGCGAACCCAAACATGGATACATGTCTGCCGTTTGAGCAGTCAGACCGCCAAGATGAGACCGTCACCTCAGTCTCCTAATCAATGCTTCATCACAGAACTACAATATGTGTTTACGTTTAGAGTTAAGGCTCCAACCGCTTCTGTTCGTCAACGATTTTAAACAGTTTCAACCATTTTTATTTCCATCTTGTTTGGGGAGGGGTCTAAACGGTGAACAAATGGTTTTTTACTAGTTTAAAACGGTTCCACCTGGATGTCTCTGCGATATTAGTCCCTAAATTTATGTATGAGATTCAAATATGATATTGATACTGTAGCTCACCTCTCATGAAGCTCAACACATTTTTCATTGGTCGGAACTGGCTCCTGAAGTCGTTTTATCCATCACTGCACCGGGATCTTCCGGTGGACCTCCTCGACCTTAGAATGTGGGTAAGTAGGCTATGTCGAGACACCCCGAACCCCCGTCCGGAACATTCCACCTGGGAATGTAGTCACTGCAGGAAGTAGATGTACTTCATATGAGTACCTAGGCACTTGAAACGAAAGAAAATAAAAGCACTTACACTGATGTTGTTATTTTGAAGTGCTTTTTGAGGCACTTCGTCCAAGTACCCTCCAAGATACTACCCTGTGCAAGTACCTTCCTAAGCACTACCCTCCGCAGGACTCCATTTGAGCCCCTCCCTATGTATACCCATGAATATCGTCAGATTTATAAACATCCTATTTGTTACGGCAGGAAGGAAAGAATCTCTTGTAGCACAACGACCAAATTGCGTAATCAAGTCTTAACTCAACAGGGCAGTCTTGATTGCTACGAGACTACCTCGATTAGTACTCGCAAAAGGACGTCTGGACTCCGGAGACGAACAGATCATTAGTGGCACTTTTTTCTGGGTTCCTGTAGCATATCACCGATGGTTTCAGTGAATTTCCCCGCCCACTACTCTCTCTAGACAGCCAAGTACTAGTCTCAGGTCTCAGGTATCACTAAACTGTCGAATAACGCATCTCGTTCGAGTCTAACGCAGCGGAGCAAAAGAGTTCGACACAAGGCCGAATCCTCGTAAACGGGCAAAAAGGCAACACAAGTGAAAGGAAAGCTAGCATCTGAATGTCCAAGCTTTATATTATGACGCAGGAGTTATAGCAAGAACCAAGCAAACATCGGATGTGTGGGTGTATTATCATCCGCCTTCAAATAATCGGGAATAATCACATCAGTAGAACCAGTGTTGGTTGGGGTTGTTATCCGGAACTGCGCAATCCCACATCTGGATCTAGAAAAGGGTCAATCACAACTCCTTGGCGTAGGAATAACAGGAAAAACGCACGGGATTGCCATTCTTGGAAACCCCGTCCGTCAGGTCAACGCACTTGCCCTTCCCGCTCCATTCGATCTGCCCGGCGCCGCGCCCGATCTTGAACAGCTGGTTCGTATTGCCCGGCGTGCACGTCCAGAGCTGCAGCTTTACGCCGTTGGCGGTCGATCCGCTCGGCACGTTGAGGCAGAATTTGTTGTTGAAGGTCTTGATCTGGCCCGTGAGCGGGGAGACGGGGACGGTCCAGGTGATGTTGCCGTTCGGGAACGTGGTGTGGAAGTCGCTGTTGTTATTGCACTCGACGAGAGCGACTTCGGCGCCATCCGTGGCCGAGGCCGCGGCGATGCAGTAGGGCGGAGTCACTGGATTATTAGCAGCTGCGGTCAATCGAGAGTACAGAGAAGACAACAAGGGATTATATGCGCACGAGTTTTACTACTGGCGATTTGAGTGCCGGGCCTGCGAAAAATTCAGTTTGTTTCGGTAAAGAAAAAACCGCACGAAATGCTGACTGTTCGGTGTCGGGATTGGGAGCGCCGAACCACTTCTGGTTTGAGTTATTGCTATCGCAGGTCCACAATTGCAGCACATTGCCATCCGTGATTTTCCCATCCGAGAGGTCGATGCACTTGTTCGTGCCGCTCCATTGGAAAGTCGAGTCCGTGAGGGAAATCCACTGCTGGTTTTTGCTCCCCTGAACACAAGACCAAATTTGGAGCTTTGTGCCATCGGCGTTGACGCCGCCCTTCACGTCGATGCACTGGAAAATATGGAGATAAGGTCCGATCACTAGCATGAGCATTAAAGTAGGAATCCCACCTTGTCGCCGAATATCTTGATTTGCTGCGGGCCTGCAAGCTGCCGCGTGTAGAAAGCCACATCCCAGTCTTGGTTCGCTAGATTCTCGGTATTGCAGTTGTGGATGGTGAGCGGCTCGCCATCCGCGTTGTCGGCCACGGCAATACAGCCCTGGATTCCAGCGTTGTAGACTAATTCGAAACACGGTCAGTCGTGCCATGCATTCGTGAATTTGGAAAGACGAGCAGGCGCTGTTTGAGCTCTGGATCTCGACGGCAGCGACCGAGAGGGAAAGGGATACGAAGGCAAAGAGAGCGGAGGAGAACATGGCGCTTTGGAAGATGATACTAACTTGAATTTTGTGTGCCGCGTTTTATAGCACAGCAGGTTGAATGTGCGGGCCCAAATTCCCTGCGCCTCTCACGTTATTGGCTAGGACATCATGAGCCGAGGTATTCCGAGTGAATTGACTCAGCTGCGATCCTTGAAACGCTGCAGTAAATAGCGCAAGGTTTGGATCCGAATCTGGAAAATTATGGATGTGTTTTGATTTGTGAACCACACCGTGCCCACAGCGGGCCTCACAAGGCTGTCGCTCCATCGATGGTCGCCCGACGTCGAAAGTGTTGAGCTGAGAACGACTTCAACTTGTGAGGACAACAGCTTCATTCTCCGTGCCGCATTCCAGTCCCGCAATCGGCCCGTGTTCCAAACGGCCAGACAGCGTGTCATGCTTCAAGCCGTCTTCCAAAACCCGAGGTTTGAGGACTGGACCAGGGTCCCTCTAACCACGGCTCCCGTATGCCGTGGATTGTCGTCTCCGTAATTCTTCCGATGCGTTCGTAAACCCGCTTTCGGACCGCCGGTGTTTTAACTAGATGCGCAGTCGTCACAGTACGTCTGGGGAAGGGAGTAAATGTTGGAGGATGAGTCGAGAGTGGTGTGTCCGGACTCTGGAGGGAGTCGTTTCGAGGAGACGTTTCAGGGTTGTTAATTTGTAGGGGAACTTGACTGCGAGCTGTGCAGCCAAATGTTATCGACAGGCACCACGAACAGTATCCCGCATGGAGGATGAGTCGAGAGAGGATGAGTCGAGAGTGGTGTGTCCGGACTCTGGAGGGAGTCGTTTCGAGAAGACGTTTCAGGGTTGTTAACTTGGAGGCGAACTCGATGGCGAACTGGGTAACTATATCCTCGCCCGACGCCTGGTACAAAAAACAACAAAAAGCATTCTGTGTCCATTGCTGCCGGCCCTTCGAGCGTCAAGAACAGGACAAACTTGAAAGTAGCGCCTGAACAGAGTTGAAGACAACAATTGAGAAGCCCGAGCAATGAACTCGAAGCAGTGCGCAAAAAGGCGAAAACTTTAACGGTGCCATAAAATCTCCGACGAAACAGAACCTAACCATGGGCAAGGCGAGACAGCTCCAGCTGAGGAACGGTGGAAGGGGAGGAGGAGGCGGAATGTCCCAAACCTCTCTCGCTGTCAAGTATTCACCATTCAACGCTCCTCAAAAAAAAAAAAAAAAAGGCGAAACAGCTCCAGCTGAGGGATGCGGGGCCACGTGACTCGACGCGTACGTGGACCAATTCCAAATTTGGCAATCCGCCCTTGCTCTCGCCCACCCGCAGCACTAAGGCCAGACGCTGTAAAATAATGTCTGGAGAAATGGTCACCGAAACTGGCATCCTTGTGCTACTGCGGTATGCTCTCCGGTCTCAAACCCCGTTCTGGACTGAGCAGGAACCCGCAGAGCAGCCACATTCTTCTCGTGCCGGAAATATCTGTTACGCAGCCTATATTCGGACTTACAGAATCTTTCTGGGGTTGGAAACCGGCTTGAACTCCATCCCTATGCGCGACCCGCTCCCCTCGCCCATTACACAAGCCGAAAGGGAGAAACCGAATCGAAAGACCGAATCCTGTACTCGACGCTTTCCGGCGACATTTTTGCCGGGTGTTTCTCTGAGAGCTGCATATTGTTTCTTCTCCTTATGCTCCAGGGCCTGAACGTTTTCAGTCCCAGGTTGGTTTTACTGTTAACTCGCAAATAAACGCTATATTGATCTTCTCCAGCACACGCCTATTTAACTGGCGATTTTCCATGTTTCTTCTACTGACGTGTATTCTAGTTCTCGTTCCATTTACCATCAGTCTGCTCCTCACCGTAGGCCCGGATCTAGGTCCGTCCGCACTGTGCATTCAGTAATCTCGTCGACTCAAGCTAGTTTGCAGGCCCCCGCACCCGATCTATATGGCCCCGGGTCCTTTTCAGTACGCTAACCGTGGTCATCTACCTCTTTGCGCTCTCTTGTATCCCCCTCCCACTTGCGCTCTCGGCAACAGACCGTCTGACCGCCACTCTGTCGCGCCTTGTTGTCCTCGGCACTATCATCCTCGGAGTCCTAGCAGGATTCGGTGCCGTCAGCAGTTCATGGGCCTTCATGCCTTCCAGGAAAGCAGTGTACATTGCATCTCTCCTCGTTGGGAGAACCGCTAACCTCGATCGCTGACAGTGTGATGCCGACGGAGCAAGATATCGTCAGCGCCGAATATGCGCTTTCCAGTATCCGTGACGATCTCGAGCGGCGACGCGCCGAAGCTGCCAGACGAGCCGCAGCGCAGGTCTGTCTTGCTGTTTCCCCACAATTCCGGGCTAATGGAAGTATTTTGAAGCAAACTGACGGTACATGGCTCTCCCGCGTCATGCCCAGCTTCCGTGGCGATGAGAGTGCGTACCCCCGTCTTCCGCACCATCCCTTCTTAACTCTCTGACCCCTCCGCAGACCTGCAAGAGCTCAAGGGCCTCGAGGCACTGGAGTACCAAATGGCCCGCAGCCTGGACGACCTGCGCACGCGCCGTGCCGCCGCCAAGTTCTCTGGCACCTTCCGCGGCCGACTCGTCAACGTCGGCGGGCGGCTTTTTGCATTGTACTGCCTCTTCCGCTTCATTACCGTGAGCATCCCTCTTCCCTTCTTCTTCCTCCCCCATCCTCTCCTTGCGATTGTAATCCGCATACTGAGTCAAAGCCGCAGTGCTTCGTCAATGTATTTTTCCCGGTCGAGCCGAGCTCATCGAGCACAAGCTACCCCGACATTGTCACCGAGGTCGTCGCGAAGCTCTTGAGCAAGGTGTCCCCCGAGATCCAATTCGACGACGTGGCACGCGCAATGCGCCACGTCAGCCTCGTGCTGGTGGGCGTCATTGTCCTGAGCAGCATCCGACTCGTCTTGCGCGGGGTGACCAGAGTAAGCCTTTATCTTGCTATCAGCACCAGCAGCAACTGGCTGATGAATCCACGCAGGCGCTCCGTGTGACGAGCAGGAATCTGGGCGCATCGCTAATGCTGCTGCTCCTCGCACAGCTCATGGTATGCTCACTCCCCCCTCTCGCTTGAACCTAACACTCAGACCCGCTCACACCAGGCGATCTACCTCATCTCCACCATCGTCCAGCTCCGCGCGTCGTTCCCCCCACCATCAGCTCCCTCCTCGTCGACGGACTCCCCGACAGACACGGACACAAACCTCTTCTCCACCATCCCCGCCTTCCACGTCTTCGGCCCCCTCTTCGACTGATGGCTGCACAAGTTACTTGCGCAAATTAACTTGCCCCGCCACAAGTAACTTGCAAGTAACTTATGGCGGGGCAAGTTAGTTTTGCAAGTAAAGTAAAGTTAAAGTTAAAGTAAAGTTAAAATCCGTAAAAATAAGTTAGAATAAGTTCGTTCACGTTAGAGTAAGTTACTCCCATTTTGAGATATACGGGCTACGTGGGACTGCAGAGCGCCATTCCAGCGGCTGATATCACTCCCCGCAAGTGTCCAATGAATCTGATAGAGCCGACAATTGACTTGCACCCTCGATGTCACCACTTGTGTATTGAGAGTAAGTACCGTAAGTTAAAACCGACAAAGGCAGTGATGAACGGCAAGAAGTACGTATATCACGATTCGCCGTGTGAACCTGCCACCGTGTCAGGTTCGAATTTCCCACCGCAACTTACTCTATTCCTCCATGCCCGTCTTGAATTCAGTTCCACACCAGTAGCAACATGAACTTCAATAAGGACTGCAGTTCTACAGTTGGCCAAACATATGTGGTCGATCCTTCTTCTCAGCTTCCTTCAAATTCTAGGCGAAAACTGTGAGCTTGTAGCAGACCGGAAGGCCTTCAACATACCGTTCTGTGTCGGTGAAGTTTTCTGCAGTCCAGATTTTCCGTATGCTTGGCTCTACAGTGATTCTGTCCGCCTTTTGTGCCCTTGCTGGGGCCGATGGCACTACTCCGGTCAACTTGATTCTGAAAAAGAGCGGTAAAATCTGCATCGCAATCTTGACTCTCTTCAGATGTGAATCCATCCAACGTAAAAGTGTTTTCCGAGACCTGAAACTTCCAGATGCATAGATGTTCACTTCATCGTTCGCTTCCGCTTGCATGTGATAGAGTCTCGTCTTTTTCTCTTCCTCTCGTCCTACTATGCTGAATGCACTCTGGCAATTCATCTTCCCCCCAAAGCGACAGCCTGAGCCACCGCCGTTACAGCGACCACGCAAATACCCCCGAACTGGAGATGCTCGATCCTCTGGACAGTATGGAGACGCTCAAGAAAACGAGCGCTTCAGAGGTTCCGATTTTGCCCCTGGATTGCAAATGCAGCCGCATCCTGCGCCGCTTCAGTCCGAGCGACCTGCATTTCCGGCTGGTAGTAACCAAAACTCGATGAATCCCCAAGGATTCTATACACCTGGTATTAATGTTTCTCGACATTGTAAAATGATATCCTCACGTTTGCAGGTTTCAATCCGTATTTTCCGATTCCTTATCTTCCGCCAGGATACCCGCCGCTCGGGGGCCCTTATTTTAATCCCTGGTACCAGGGATTGAACGCACAATACCCGCTTCCCCACAATCTTGTCCCCCCGCCATTTTCTCCGGGGTCGCATTTGTATCCACCGCCTGCCCCAGCAGCCCCCTTGGCTGCGCCTGCTGTTCCTTCTGGAGCTCCGTTCGCTGCTCCTACCGATTTGCCTGTCCCAGCAGTTGATGCTCTCAAGAATGAGTCGATTCAGCCGACTACGGTGCAGTACAGTGCTACTATCCACGGTCTGTGTTGTCTTGCCGTTGAAAACAGCCGCTGCTAAACTCTTTTTTCGTGACAGATCATGCCGCAGATTCGAGCGCCGACTTTCCGACTGGATACGTTCGACGTGAGTGTTATAAGAGTAACAAGCCGCGTAAATGGAACCACACCAAGTGGGCCCAGCGCTCCAGTGGAATTGTTCAGCATGAAGGTACCAGTGCAGAAATACGACTCTGCCTGGGTGTTCTGCGATGCGGTAACTGCGGTCGCTTGATGCGTCCAAAAACGCAGCCAGAGGCTCGACGGAAGCAGATCAGAAACGGGCTGCACGGAACGTACTTGTCGTATCGACGCGCCTTTGATCCACGATACCTGCGACGCACGGACTTTCCATTACACGTTGGAACGGGACGGGCAGACGGTCCTGGTCTGGGAGCATTTTGGTGACCACTCCACCCACGACAGGCCGCCTGGTGGGACTTTATCGCGGGCTCAGGAAAGCCAGGTCGATGTTCAGGTGATGCGAAAGCAAGAGGCTACCCCTCACGAGCTACGCACCGGTGATCCTGGCCCAGGGTCGGTTCCTTTACCCGACATAGATCCGACCCTTGCAGCGCCGAGGGCGGCCCGTTACCATCTCACACAGAGTCAGGTTCGACTTGGGATAAACACCGGCGGGTCAAGCAAGGGTGGCCTTGGTGTAATGGGTGCAATTGCAGATCTCAACAAACGACTTTCAACCCCATTCATCATCGACTCCAGCCTCAGCGGCCCGGTTTACATGACGTTTCAAACCCCGTTCATGGACAACATCCTTCAGGAAGCCGTCGAATCGTGGTTACTGGACTTGGACCACGGCCCTGAGGCGTCACGGCATGGATTCGTCGTCGATGGTGACCACACCTTCTTTCGTCAGGGCCCGCTTCTGGCCAGCTGCGCTTTCAGCGTGCGAACCGGGGAGTGGACACCGATCCTTTATTCATGGATCAATGGTCAGGATAAGGCTCACCACCGTCCACACTTTGCGCACATTTTCCAATCCATCATCAAACATGCTGGTACTCGATTCGATCGCAAATTGTTGCTTTGTGTACGTGTTCCTCTGTAAGATTGTTCAACACTTACTTTGTACTGCAGGTCATGGATTTTTCTGGTGCACAGCGGGGGGCCCATGCTGAGGCGTATGCAGATGCAATAATCAGCACAATACCGCATTTCTCGCAGCTATCCCAGGCAGCGCAGGACGCCGAGCGAAAACAGCTGGTGCTCGAGGCTGAAAAAGGCGAGCTAGGCTGTCAAGTCCATTTCTGGCGCTCCGCAGATCAGGTCCGGAAAACACATTCTCTCATTCCACCTGAATCTGCCACCATATTCGAAAAGATCTTGCGCGAGCTTGTCTCCCCAGTCACCACCTCAGAGCGATTCGACGAGGCTCTCCTCTTTCTGAAAACGACTTTTCCAGCAATCAAGCATTGGATCTCTTGGTGGGAGCGTCGCCCCATTGCTTCCATGATCTTCCCCGCCAAGAGTTCCGTTGACCCTGACTTGGCAGCGAAAGCTCCGTCCACAACAAATCCGATCGAACACCAACATTCTCTCCTGCACCATGCCGTCGGGAAGGATCAAGACTTGGTTCCCGGCATCGAAAAGCTATATCTGCATATGCGTGAGATGGAGAACAAGTATAATGCGATTAAAGGTATGTCGCTCAATAAATCTACTACAAACATCGGCAGATGTTTAAATTTTATTACAGAGGGCCATTTTAATGCGGGTGCTGTGCGCAACCGCAGACCCCCGAAGCCCCCCGTGTACGAGCTGAATGATGGCCGCCCTCCGGACACCATTGCTGCTCTTGCCGTGGCAGAAATGGAACTTGGCTCGCCAGTTATGTCGCCTTTCCCTCCAGCCACGCCGTTTGTTTATTCTCCTCGGATGCTGCAATCGTTCAAGTGGGCCTCGCCCAATTCCTGCTTTTTTGATACGCCCCTGCAGATGACCCCTTCGCCGAAGCGAAACGCGGTAAGGTGACTCGGCACCTGACCGTACCCGAAGCAGTTTTGCAGGCCCCCGAGGACTCATCTGGTGACCAACCGATCCCGCTCCATTTCTGTAAAACAGATATTCTGGTCCGCAAGACTGCTGCTGCTCGTATCCCCGCAGGCTTTTGGCTGGCCACTGCATACAGGTGTCAAGGACAGGAGTACAGCTGGGAACTCACTGATCCTATCAGTCGAAAGGAAATGGAGACTCCCTCCGTCGCTTTCTTACCTCACGAGCGCGGATCAAGCCCTCTGTCCGACGCTCCTTCATCGCAGATGGATCTTGGACCGTTAGTTCAAGGGGAGGAATCTTTGTCTCACAGCAAAAAGGGGCTGGGTGGATTAAAACGGCGAAGAGAATTTGATTTGGAAGAGGAAGATAGACCGGGATCTCGCTCATCAACGACTGTTGATGTTGGTCTCGCCGTGCCGCCGGTGCGGCGGAGCACTCGACCGCGCACCCAAGGCCCGCGGCTTGGGCGGCTTATTTTACCTTCAGTTTAGTCACTTTGACTGTTCTCTGTAGTGTTCAACAGACTACAAGTGGTTTCCGCTGCTCACTTGGGCTTAACTTGGATTAACGGACGAACTTGGCGGGGATTGATGCCATCTGATGGCATAAGTTACTTGGTCTGATCTAACTTGGCGCGCAAGTTAACTGCAAGTAACTTGCCGTTAACTGCAAGTTACTTTCTGTTAACTTGGTCACTTGCAGTAACTTGAACTTAACTTGAATAGTGACTTTGTTAGCATAGCAAAGTGTAACGGAGCGGTAACTTTGCGGTTCGACTTTTTATGGTCTGATGTACGCACTTTCTAAGGGGCTTTTACTAACTGGTGACTGGTACTCAGGTTATAGCATGAATAGATAAGTACACCCCTGACCGAGCTGCACCAGAAAGAGACAGATACTCTGTCAGGCTCGTATTAATCAATACGGCCGCGCTGGGCGTTTCATTTAGACATACTTACTTATTTGTGTAGTCGTTCTCAAATCATGATGATCTGCACTTATTTTTTCCCGAATGACGCAGTTGCTCTCGACTTACCGCAGGTCTGAGTGAAGGTGCGTCATAGTGCCCGTCCTAGTGGGTTCTGGTTACTGCTTTGGTACCGGAGAACTTGGTCGGATGGCTCGTGGCACGGGCCGCACGTTCCGCAGAGGTCGTGTGACCTAATGTATGTGATTGTTGTCAAGCTTTACTTAGTTTTTGCATTTCTACCAGGAGATACTGAGCATCCGATGTCAGCTACTGGTGCTACCGCTGCTACCCGGGACGCAAACTTCTACCCAGCAAAAAGGGTTTTCCTGATGTGCCGACGACGTGAATGCAACACACCCTCACCTGCATTCATGTCATGTCATGGTTCTCGTCGAGTTGCGCCAGGATGACCATACCTACCTACCTAATTGAGATAAAAGGCAAGACACGCCAAGATACATTCAACATAGCCTGAGATGTAGCCAGATCGGGCGGAGATTTGGATCCATAGTGCCATACTGGTCAGATCCGCCGGTTCTATGAAATTGTCCCAAAAGCATTACATATATTTTTGACCAGTCGAAGTTGACCTATTTGGGGTAAGATTGTATATCAAAAAGGAGAATGGATGTATCTGAATGTGTGGCATGTACGGTGACAAACCCGTCGACGCGGTCGATCTGTTCCGTTTCGGTACTCACCTGTGGGTGGTACTTCAGATCACCGTCCTGCCAGAGGCTCTTTTACACTTCACTGATGTGGACGATGCCGATCACGCAATACAATCTGGGCGTGGTTATTGTAAGCGAGAAACAGAGGTCACCGTTGGTGGAGCAATCGTATGAGCAAAACGTGCTAAATCAAGGTTCTCAACGACTTAGTTCACTTCCAAAAGATATACTTGTGTCATTGTGCGAGATAAAGAAGGAACTATGTAGCGTAGAACAGATTCTACAAAAGTTACTTGCTGGCGCGAACCGCCAAGTTAAAACAAGTTACTTTAGTCACCCGTGGGAAAATCTAAGTAACTTGCGGCACGCGTGCCGAAAGGGGCAAGTAAAGTTCAAGTTAGTACGCACAAGTTACTTTATACGGACTCCTCTTCGACTGGACGTTCCTCCTCTCCGCCAGCGCCTCCCTCGTCGTGCGCTGGGTCGCGAGCAAGATCAACGGGCCGCAAGAATACTGAGATCTAGAAAGCATTGCATTTGCGTTGTATAAAACATCTGTACATTTTAAATTCATTCTTCTTCTATTCTTCTTTGATCAAGCAATCCGACATCAGTCCCCGGGGAGGGAGGACAGGACCGAGGCGAGGTTACTTGAACTACAGGGCGCGAGGTCAGCGGTGTGCGCAAGTATGGTGGGCAGACGAAACTCACGTTCTTGCCATCGACCCACTTCTTCCCGTCGATTTCAAGGTCCCAAGCCAGCGCCGCCTCGAAGAACGCCTTGTCCTTCTCGTTGCCCAGATCCAGCTTCTTGAACTCGTACGACTCCCAATCGGGCGCGACGCTCACGACGGGGACGGCGTCCTGGCCCCGGAGGATGAGGGCGCCGGAGATGAGCGACGCGTTGGCGGCGCCGAGGACGCCGACGGAGCCGAAGAGGGTATTTGCGCGAGGCCTCGAGGCGGTTGAAGAAGCCGCCGATTTGGTTATTGGACATGAACGTCTGCGTGAGCTCTTCCGGGAACTTGAAGTCCACGCGCCAGACGGAGAACCCCTCCTTGTCGAAGCTGATGACATCGTCAGTCCGGCGAGGAGAAAAGGAGGAGGGAGCACGAGACGTACTTCTGGTAGAACCACTCGAGCGAGCCGTCCGCCCCGCGGGTGTCTTTGTTCGAGTACGCCCGCTTCCAGTCCTCGAGATTGAATGTCGATTTGGGCAGGTCGTCGAGCGGGTTCTTGACCTTGGGCTCCTCGGGCACGAGCGAGTCGTCCTCGTCGTCGTCGTCCTTAGGCTTAGGCTTCTTCTCCGCCTTGGGCGCAGCGGGTGCAGGGGCTTTCGCCTCCTTCTCCTTCTTCGGCGCGACATACACCGGCGCCTTCTCGAGCACCTTGGTCGGCTCGTAGAGTGCCGCGATCTTGGGCTGATTGAGGATCGTCTCCATGTGGCGGAAGAGGTTGGGGAGCTGGGCGCGCGCGGCGAGGTCGAGGTTGATGCCGCAGGCGATCTGCACCATGCTGGCGATGTAGATGTCGGCGATGGTGATGCGCTCGCCGACGAAGAAGGTGCGCGTCGAGATGTGTTTCTCGAGGGTCGCGAGAGCGCGGGTTTGGCGCTCGTGGAAGGTGTTGTGGATCTGTACACGATGTTAATTAGAAGAGTTGAGGAAGTGGTTAACATTGTCGCATACGGGCTTGCTGTAGGGTGTCAGCTTGCCCATGAGAAGCAGGGCGATCTGCGAAGCGTTGAATACGGCTTCCGACTCTGTGAGGTGGATCCACTGGTCAACGAGCGCCGCGTCCTCCTTGGTATGGCCAAGGAGGCCGGAGTTGGGGGCGAGCGAAGCAACTAGGATGAAAAGTCAGAATTTTTTCTTCTCTTGATGCCGAAAGTCGGGCCAGAGCGACGACGAGGGTCAGATTTTCAAGGCCTCGACATGGATGTTAAGACAGGGATAACTGAAAAGGTGTATACTCTCATCTTCAGACACCGTGCTCTGGCCCAAGACGATCCAGAATAGACGGACACGCACAGTATCGGGCGATTGCTAGCCCCTCAAAGAGCTTGAACCCATCCTTGCCGTCCCAGGCGGGGATCTTGCCGTGGGGGAATCTGTTCGTGAACGCAGGGGTTTTGTTGGTCTCGTAGTGCACGTAGTTGGGGTCCAAGTCATAGGCGATCCCACCAATGGCAGCAACCGCCTTGATCTGCAGACCGGTTATTTAAACCGATGTCGCGGGAGAACGAGTATACACACGACTCTGCCCAGGGTCTGGGAAGGTTGCGTATAGAGGGTGCCAAGGGAGGACATAGAGGAGGAAGAAGAGAGAGGGCTTGATGATAAATTGTTGGGAGTTTATGACTCAATTTTTGGCGCTGGGAAGATGTACGGCGCCTCGGATCTATTTTGATTCTGCAGAATCAACATAGATCCAAGGCTCCGTACTCGATGATGTCTTGCAAAGAGGCCCAGCACTGTGGGCCATAGCATTCGAGGGCAGGAAGTCTAGCGGCAGCGCGACGACGCCCACGAACTTGAAGTAGAAAGCACTTCAAAAAGCCACGCGCCTACTTAACACTGAAATTGAAGCAGCGGTGCCCTGAGCAAAAAGCTGAAGCGAGTGCCATAGGTTTCAAGTGAAAAAGGACACCAGCGCATTCGCTGCAGCGCGTGTCGGAAGCGTGTCGGCGAATAAATGTAGGACAAGCCGATTACGAGCTGACGGCAAGACTTGCAATTGGGCAAGACTCGGATGAAGATATGGGGATCTAATCTAATCTAATAAGCACTGCCACCGGTACCTATATTACTTCTTCAAAGCCTTCAAAAATTATTCCTCGTCTTGAGCTCGTTCCTTGCACATTCCCAAAGAATGCGGTGTCAGGTCAATGGCATTGACTCTAGAAAACATGGCGTCGTACATCGTACTTGTAAAACATCTGTACATTTCGTTCTTCTTTTGATATCCGACACAAACAACATCGACAGGCACGCAGAGCAGCGCGCGGGGTACAGTAAGTAAGTAAGGAGGTATGTACGGGGAAGTGAGAGAGAAAAGAAACAGGACAAGTAAGAGGAGAGGAAGTTTACTTGAACTGTAAGGTGCGGCGTCAGGAGGTGCGAAGAAAGGATGGCAAGCCAGACTCACGTTCTTCCCATCCACCCACTTCTTCCCGTCGATCTCGAGATCCCACGCCAGCGCCGCCTCGAAGAACGCCTTGTCCTTCTCGTTGCCTAGATCCAGCTTCTTGAACTCGTACGACTCCCAATCGGGCGCGACGTTCACGACGGGAACGGCGTCCTGACCCCGGAGGATCAGGGCCCCGGAGATGAGCGACGCGTTGGCGGCGCCGAGGACACCGACGGAGCCAAAGAGGTATTTGCGCGAGGCCTCGAGACGGTTGAAGAAGCCACCGATTTGGTTGTTGGACATGAACGTCTGCGTGAGCTCTTCCGGGAACTTGAAGTCCACGCGCCAGACGGAGAACCCCTCCTTGTCGAAGCTGGCGATAACGTCAGTCCGGCGAGGAGAAAAGGAGGGAGCACGAGACGTACTTCTCGTAGAACCACTCGAGCGAGCCGCCCGCCCCGCGCGTGTCTTTGTTCGAGTACGCCCGTTTCCAGTCCTCGAGGTTGAACGTCGATTTCGGGAGGTCGTCGAGCGGGTTCTTGACCTTGGGCTCCTCGGGCACGAGCGAGTCGTCCTCGTCGTCGTCGTCCTTAGGCTTAGGCTTCTTCTCCGCCTTGGGCGCAGCGGGCGCAGGGGCTTTAGGCTCCTTCTCCTTCTTCGGCGCGACGTACACCGGCGCCTTCTCGAGGACAGGCGTCGGCTCAAAGTGCGCCGAGACTTTGGGCTGGTTGATGACCGTCTCGAGGTGGCGGAAGAGGTTGGGGAGCTTGGCGCGCGCGGGGGTGTCGAGGTTGGTGGCGGCGGCGGACTGTACGTGCGCGGCAACGAAGAGGTCGGCGAGGGTGAGGCGCTCGCCGACGAAGAAGGTGCGGGTCGAGATATGCTTCTCGAGGGTGTTGAGGGCGCGGGTCTGGCGCTCGAGGAAGGTGGTGTGGATCTGCGAAATTGTTAAGATTGGAAGATAGTCGAGGACTTGGAAACGCACGGGCTTGCTGTAGGGAGCCAGCTTGCCGGCAACGAGGTTGGCGATCTGGGAGGTGTTGAACGTGACCTCCGAGTCGGTGAGGTGGATCCACTGGTCAATGAGCGCAGCGTCCTCTTTGGAGTGCCCTAGGAGGCCGGAGTTCGGAGCGAGTGAAGCAACTAGATGAGATGAGAAGTCAAAAATCTTCTCTCGACGTCGGCAAGTCGGGCCAGAGCAACGATGGGGATCAGATTTTCAAGATCTCGACATAGATGTTAAGACAGGGATAACTGAAAAGGTGTATACTCTCATCTTCGGACATCGCGCTCTGGCCCGAGATAGATTGATTAGATGGAGACGCACAGTATCGGGCAATGGCTACACCCTCGAAGAGCTTGAACCCGTCCTTGCCATCCCAGGCGGGGATCTTCCCGTGGGGGAATTTGCTGGTGAAAGCAGACGTTTTGTTGGTCTCGTAGTGCACATAGCTGGGGTCCGTGTCGTAGGTGATCCCGCCAACGGCAGCAACTGCCTTGATCTACAAACCAGTTAAATCGATTTCTCGGGATAACAGAAAGAGACGCACGACTTTGGCGTTGGTCTGGACGGATACAGAGTAGAGGGTGCCGAGGGGAGACATGGCAGAAGAAAGACAAGATGAGATGAGAGATGAAAAATTGCGCGAGTCACGATCAGTCACGCGGGTTCAGGGCAGGTCTGTGGCTATGCAATCGATTATCGTCGACTTGAATCGCTTCCAGATGGTAAACGGGAAGGAACAAATGCAGCCGATTTCCAGAGGAGCTCATACGCCTTGGAAAGACCTGGATCAATTTTTTTGGAGCACGACGAACCCCAGTGGAATTCGACGGTTGAGTTGCGAGTCATAAATAGTTCAACATGTTTGCCTAGCGTGAAAATGACCAGCCACCGTGGACAGGCCGGGGTGGAACATAGCAAATCGCCGGCGATCGGTAAGCGGATTGCATCGGGTAATTGTGCACTTTCTTCCCTTGGATGTCGCATCTCGCCCGAGAAGACTTAGCACAAGAATCTCCAGCTTGAAGAACAGAACTTTGACATAGCAAAATCGGCTCGAAAAACGTTGGCAAATGAAAGGATGGAGGGAACGCGTCGCACTCGGCGCTGGCTGGTTGATGGTAAGGAACAACCCGTGTTGGCCGTGTGACTTTCCGGACTTCGCGTTTTACCGACCACCACAACCATCCCTCGCTTTTTCTTCTTCTTTGCCCTCTGCGGCACTTAACCGCAACCGTATTACGGTCGTGTACGGTTACGCTGGGGATCCCTACTGAGTCAGTCTCTCCAACCTTGCGACTCGAACTCCGTCGGACCAAATCTGAGAAATTTCACTTGCGAATTGTTGAAGATGAGCTCAAGCACTGTAACATCTATCATTGGCTGCACTTTTACTGTCATCGAATTCGAATTGTCTCGGTTACGCCCCGCCTCCGACACGCTCTCCTCCTCAGTTCAAGTCGTTCCCGTATGCTGATTCCTGATTCACTCGTTGACTACGAAGCCCGTCAGTCCCCTCCTCAATTCTCACGAATAACGCTTTATAAGAACTCACCCGTGAAGCAGCTTCCGTCGTCGTCCAAAATACACCCTAGGCTCGTCTTGCCGCACGCGTTACAGACGACCGTCGTGTTCATCCCGCAATAGTTAACGCACTTCGAGTGGCCGGAGCAGCGCCCGGGGCAGCCCGTGGGGGAGGTACACAGGCAGACCTTGTCGACGTCGGGCTGGGCCACGAGCGGGTTCGCCGCTATGAGGGCGATGAAGAGGAAGAGGGGCGAGATGAGGTGGCGGGCATGCATGGTTTGTTGACGGTGGGGCTTGAAGTTGCCGTTATTGGGGTGTGGGGCGGTTAATTGAACTGACTTACGACAGCGCTTAGAGCCCCATTTTATCTGTCTGCGGGTGAGACCGGCGCCAGGCGACATCGAAGCTCAGGTCCCTGGTCTTCCAGTTCGGCTGCCATTGATTCATGGGAAAATATGCACCCGTTGTCATTGGAAGTCATTGGAAGCTATCGGCCTGAACGACGAGGGCCCCCAGTGCAATCCATTGCGCCATGGGCGCAATCCCTTGGCCCAACCCAAGTTGAGGGTCATACCGGAAGGTGAACCGTTATATTTTCGACCACCCTAAAGTCTCGGAAAAAATCAGCATTAGGGGGTTTCAAAGTTAAAAGTCGGGGCCCAACTTGAGCTCCAACTTGAGCTCCAACTTGCGTTCCAACTTGCGAAGTCGATCAAGTTGGAACTCGAAAATCCAAGTTGGATGTCAAGTCGAGCACAAGAGCTCGACTTGACGTCCGACTTGATGCCCAACTTGATCTCGTCTCGACTTCGGCTAATTTCGGGCCTTCCTGCCGTATCACGCTCTGTTATTAGGTAATACTATATACTTTTTTTGCGACCAGCAACACCAGCTATCTACACACTCCTTCCTCACTGGCTGCATGGCCAGATCCAAAAACCCTTCGGGGCCCAAGTCGTCAGCTCCCCAGGAAAAGAAACCTACAAAGCACTCCTCTAAAAAGCCAGAGGTCGTCGTCTCTGATGATGAAAATTCCCCTTCTGATGTCGAACCTTCTGTCAAACCCGGAAAGCCTCAGCGCCAACTGGTCAACTGGGTCAAAAATCTTCAGTGGACCCACTCACTGGTTGCATATTTGTGTGCTCATCCGGACGTCCGGAGAAAGCTATTCTCAGACTCGACTGCCGAAGCCAAAAAAGAGAAGCGAAAGAAGGACGTCGCGAAAGACGGCAAGGCCGTTCAACACGGAGTCTTGGCCCAGGCCATTTTCGAGGATGATCCTAGCGAGCGAGCCCGCTATGCGAATGACCCCACCAAGTATGCGACTTCAGTGGAAACTCGTCTTCGGAGGTGTGTCATTTTAATTTCAAGATGATGAAGACTTACATCCCATTCTGTAGGCTGAAAGGAGAGTACAAAACCCACCTTGAAACGATTGGAGCAACTGGAGCGGGAATCGATCCTTTTGAAGTCAAGGACGGTACCAAACTTGCGTCGTTGATCGGTGAGAGACTCCTACCGTAACTCATTCTTGCCGTCTACTGATAGCTCTGCAGATCGCATTCGTATCGAGTGGCCGTGGTGGGATGACCTCCACTCCTTTTGGCGCGAGCTTCCGAGTTATAATCCCATTGGCGTGCAATCATCAGAACATGGAACCGATCACGCCAGTGCAGCCGCGGATGTCTTCCAGCCACCGGCCGCCCGCAGCGAAGCAGATGAAGGGCAGGAGGACAACGATGACGATCGATCCGAAGCATCGAAAGCCGATCATGCCAGGGAGCATGAAGATATCGGCGCCGACGACAAGTCATATGTCTCGCCTTCTGATCGGGATGACGGCGAGGAGATTGTTATGGTGAGTACCTTGTCTCGCCCTCCTCTGCATCGCACTAAAGCTGGCCACAGATATCCGCACCAGATTCACCCTCGGCAACGCCATCACCCGCTCCTAGACCCGGAAAAGCGACCCAGAAGGTTGGGAAGGGCAAGGCTAGGGCTCTGCCAGAGCCTGAGCCTGTCCGCTCTGGGTGCGATGTCGGGATTGCGAAGGCCAATGCTGCCAAATCGTCGGCTGCAGTTAAAAAACGGCCTCAGAATGCCATTGAGCGCCTGAACGACATCCGAGAGAGCGAGTCAGACCGGCTTAAAGAAAAGAGAAAGCTGCAGCACGAAGAGGAGATGGAACGCCTGAAGATCAAGAGGATGAAGTACGACTTCAAGATGTTGCAGGCTGAGAACGAGAAATTGCGCCTGAGTCGACGTGCCACGTCGCAATCCCCACGTCAACTCAGCAGCCACCGTGTGCTTCACCTCGGCTCCCCATCGCCTTTGAAATCCCGGACGTCCCGTTACGCTGCGGAGTCTCCCAGACACCGCCGTCGCATCCCCGACTCCCCTTCCCCTTCAAAATCTCGCTGTCGTGACCTCGACTCTTCCTTTTCGATTTCTCGGTCCTCCCGTTATGCCGCGGAGTCTCCCAGGCATGCCAACACTGCCAGCACCTCTGGGATCGCTACCCAAGCTACCCACACTACCCACGCTGACTCAGATACAAGCTTGATAGACATTTTGTCTACCCTTGATACTACGGAGGACTTTACAAATTTGGATTTTTCTTCTTTCGCTTCGACATCGTCTCCTAGCTGGTACTTGCCTCCCGCTACCACCTGATAATACCACAAATCGCCTCTAAGTAGAGGGTAACTTGGGGGGGGAAGTTTACCCTCTACTTATAGGCAACTGCGTGTGCCACAGAAATGCCATGGCTGGGCTGCCATGGCGGCCATCCATTGGGTGGCCAGGGAGAAAAATGGGATTTTGGCCACCTGTGCCACTGATTTTGAAGGGTTTTGGCAGGGGGTCAGTAAAGCGTGATTTTGTGACAAAATAGTGCCATAGCTGCCACCAAACCTTTAGACCCGGATCAGTTCCAAAAATGTGACCCAATTAGTGCCATGTATGCCACGGGTCAATTTTAGCAGGGTCAGTAAATTTTGTGACCGGGTTAAATAGCCACCCGTGCCACAGGTCAATTTTAGCAGGATCAGTAAATTTGTGACTGGGTTAATAGCCACCTGTGCCACGGGTCGGTTTGGGCAGGATCAGTAAATTTTGTGACCGGGTTAAATAGCCACGTATGCCACGGGTCAATTTTAGCAGGATCAGTAAATTTGTGACCAGGTTGATTAGCCACGCGTGCCACAGGTTGATTTTAGCAGGGTTAGTAAATTTGTGACCGGGTTGATTAGCCATGCCTGCCATGGGTCAATTTTTGACAGAATCAGGAAATTGGGGACCAGGCTGAATCGGTGCCACCGGTGACATAAAAAGGGATTTGGTAATTTTGAAAGGGACATAGTAAAGACTCTGCCTGTCTGCCATCTCTGCCAGCTATCTACCTATCCTCCCTGTTTGTCC